>DWIY01000074.1:0-18949 GCA_018248615.1 Erynnis brizo brizo
TGCGTGCCACTGGGATTCGAACCCAGACCCCTCGATGCGAGGTCGAATTCTAAGCCACTGGGCTATCACCGCCTTATCATCTTATCATCAAGTAAAATATACTTACTAATAACATACTGAAAAGATGTACCAAATTATAGACTCTGAGAATCATACGCAATTTATTGAAATTAAGTTTAGATTACTACTTAACAAGTAGTTGGTTTATGTTAGACTTTTTGATTTAAAATATTGGATTAAGATATAATCTGTAGTTGAGAGAATCTCTTGGGTTTTCAACTAAATTAAAGTCCTATGCAGGTCATCGAACTTTCATATCTTACAGGCTTGACGTCTCGCCCTACGAACTACACATGCAAACTAGCTTCGAGGGACATGGTTCTCCAAAAAAACGTAAGTTTTTGAAACATAATAGTTGTCTAATTATGTACACCAGAACCTTAATCCTTTAAACCCTTTATAATCGCATTTCACGATTTTTTGTTCGTTAGGCATTTATTATCCTTGACAAAGGTACGACATGGAGACCGCGTCCACATGAAGTTTTAACGTGGATCATTAACGTGTACCTTTAATGCATATCTTGTAATATGAAAATGGTCAGAAACTACACAAAAAGTGCAGAAAGAAATAGTAGAAAAATGAAAATTGTGTATAAATAAGAATTAAATCAAAAACCTTATTAAAATTTTGTAATGCACGTTCAGCCGTCGGTCCCGGTAATATAAACCGCACCGGAGGCCCAATGGGCGGTTTGAAAAAGTCCGACACGGGTTGGCCACTATCCCGTTTCTCCACGGATTGGTCCAGGCCTCCCCTCCTTGCTACTCGTGCCCGACAGTAGACCATTAAAGGGTTGCAACACACAGTCTAGTTTCAAATCTATCCGAGGTCCTTACCTAATCATGAGTTCTCGTTACAAGCTAGGTCGCGGCGAAGACAATACGGCGGACGGTATTTGAATTTCAAACACTACGATTTCAAGGTTTCTAGGTCCTCTGGTTCTATCTACCTTCTGTTATATTTTTCGAATAATAACTCCTATTAGTCGGATGGCGGCCATGCAATTCTCTTTTAACTTACATAATTAACTGTTCATAATTTATTTCGCCTCGGTTAATCAGTAGATCAGAGAGATATTAAAGCTGATTAAAACTAGTTTCTAATTTTTACCGTTTTATTGTTTGGTGGTAAGTAAACATTAGGATTTAAATTATGTTTTTAATTCATATTACATATATATTTTTAATTTGGTTTTAATTCACGTGGCGGGTTCATTCATTCGATGCAAGATTATATAAAAGAGACTAGTTAGGTTAGATCATTTGTAACGTTGCGTAAGGTGGCTTGGCGCCTTAATTATAAGCTTGTGGTTTTCTTTAATCGCGGATAATTAAAACAAACGCGCATAGCCCCGAGACTTGTATTGATTGCAGGCGATCGAAATAAATAATTAGCTTTTACTTTAGGTCAGCACTGGGCAATCCACATGATAGATCATTGGATCTAGTGGCTAATTAGATACAAACGCGCTTCTGGGTTTAGGAACGTATATTAAGCCGTTAGTTCCAATTTTTGTAGAAAGAAAAGACAGCTTTAAGGATAGTCAGAGGGATTATAGGCAGATTAAGCACATCCTACATGAGTTTTTCACTAGCCTATATCCCTAATCCGCATATAAAAGAGCATATAACAGCCAATGCCTCTTAAAAGTGTCATAATGTAGTTATTTTGCGCACCTGAAATGGTGAATGTGCATTGATCCAAATGAGTTGAAATATCTTTTACTAACCCATATTTTTGCAAATAATAGTATATTACGATAGGTGCTAAACACCGTGCACTAATAGGCTACTTAGGTCACAAGTATCGTATATTATTTTATAGCAAGTGTGACACAAACCCGCCCCTTACATATGAAGCGTGCGTCAACTGCGAGTTTAGGTCACACTGTGCTATAAATATTAATAACTTCCGCCACAGGTCAAGAGATGGCGCCACGGGTGTCCTGGATCACGCTATCGAAGTTTTCTACATGTCATGACTGCCATTACGAGAAGAGGGGGGCCTTGTATAAGAGGGAGGGGGATTTGTCAATGAAATTATGTCTATTTTGTGCCCTTAAATATCGACATCCACAAAACTGATCCGAGATGACTTAATCAGAGGACAGCCTGTCATCAGGCATATTGCCTGGTATCAGATAGACAAATACAATAAATTTTCATAAACAAATTGCGATTTGATGGCGGCATATCGGCGGAGCGCGTGTGCCAACTCCCAATAAGGATTGATAGGGAAACAATGTCGCGACACTGATTGAATGTCAATTTGCGGTGAACGCGTCGGATGTGGGAATAATTTCGTGTAATGGCGAACACGTCGCCTTAACGATGTGAGGATCGCGCGTCGTCGCCGTCCGGAATGAATATCTTCGCGGGCTTCCGAGGTGACGGACGGAATTTTTATCAATTTCTTATAAAACACTAATGCATCATACGGTGCGAGATGTGATAAGGGTGATGCTTGCAACAAAAAATATTAATAATAAAATATAGGAGTTTTATTTTTAAATTGCATTTGCTCTTACCAAAGGCATATTATTATATTTTTCTCTCTTTGACTAAGGATTGAAAACAGTATAAACTAAAAAACTAAGTCGCCTTAGTCAAAATCAGTGGCTAAATAAGGCGTCTGCCTTAAAATGCTCAAATTAGTCTTAATTTGAGCATTTTATTTCTTGAATTTGCATATGACTTGCCAGTCGTTCTACTGAATAACGATGTCTGCGCGTGACGCGGGGTCGGGTGTGATTTATGCGCGTGTAAATGTCGAGCGCGCAGGTGTCGCCACGATTTTACACCTTTGACTTTCCAGCAGCCCGTTACAGATTTTTAATAATTAGAAAATCAGGCTTGGCTTGCAACAACACCACACAGCCTTTTGGGTTTAAATTTATATTTACTTCTGCATATTTATAAGAAGAACGGCCTTTTTCGCAAACCTTTTAACCTCCATCAATATTTTAATATGAAAACAGATTAATTTGGTGATTTTATTTCTTGAATTTGCATATGACTTGCCAGTCGTTCTACTGAGTAACGATATCTGCGCGTGACGCGGGGTCGGGTGTGATTTATGCGCGTGTAAATGTCGAGCGCGCAGGTGGCGCAGGTGTCGCCACGACTTCACTGAAATTAGTACACCTTTGACTGTCTAATGACTCATTTTTGTATCGTTTTAAAAATTAGTTATGAAATTCATGAATTTGGCGGTGGATATATTATTTGAGGCAAACATCTTAACCCTCGTGAGTAGCAAAGCATCCGCATGCAACCAGTTGTGACCACTTAACCTCAGGTGGCCTGCATGCCCTTTTGCAACTTGAACTACCTACAACTACAAAAAAACTATCAACGTCACAACTTAATCTCTTATCTAGTCGTATTTATAATTTTTCTATTTTAGAGTACGAACGACTATCTCTGAAAGCTACTATGAGCCTTAGTATGTAGTATTTTAGAGCGTTGAATTTTTAAATATTTTTTTATAAAGAGTCTAAGCAACAGTCACAGATAAAGGGGCTAACTGGTAGCAAGTGTATACGTAAATAACATGCATAAATGTGGAAGCTCGCAGGTGTCGCCGCGGCTTCACTGGAATTAGCACACCTTTGACTTTCTAATGGCCCATTTTTGCATTATTCTAAACATAATGTCGCTATGATTAGACCAAGTTCCAAAGTTTTGGTGGAATATGGAACGGCATAGAAAATGCTACTGTAGTTAGGATAAAAAATATACTATAGAAAATTTGTTTCTTTTGTTATCGTAGGTAGGTACGTGCAAAGTATTTATCAATGTAGTGTGATAATACAAATACGACAGAGTATTTGATATTTGTTCATTAGTAGGTACTTTCATACAGATGGAATGCTTTTATCGAAAATATTTTTGAGAAAATGTAAGAGATATGAAAATAAAATTAATTATTCTAAAATTAATTTTCTCATCTATGTGTACAATAGACGATTATGAATTCTATCCCATCTTGATTCAGAGTATATCTAAGGTTTCTATCGATACATTGTGTATGTTAAATGGCACAGATTGCCACCTCTGGCACTCGGTGTGAGGACTCGCACGCCACCGTCAAGGAGTTTTGACTTGCAAAGCAGCTCCCGAGATTTTTCAGAGGGCGGTAATGACTGCTTGATGTGTTTCAAGTCACATTTGTGTGGAAAAAGATATTTTATTTCACAAAGAAATAAATAATTCGCTACTCACATGTATCAGAATTAAACAATGCGAAATCCTGCCTTTGTCATAAGTTGTACAATATAGACAAGTTTGGACAAAGAACGATACTCACTACAAAGATAGTAAGTAACATGACACGATAGACACTCGACGAATTGGAATTTATAACGTACAAGGACTTCTCATTTAACATTCAAATACCATTTCCTCGTATGGAGGAAACGGGATTGTAACAATCCATATTGTTTCGGATCTCATAACGCGCGTAGCCCTTTGACTCGGCATTTCCATACGGAATGATACAAAACGACGCCGGAGGCATCTCCACACTTGGCTAGCTCCGCGCCACCTTTGATGCGCGTATGATTGCCCGCGCCCGCGACACATTGGATCTATATTGTTGTCTTTTTCAAGTTTCGTAATAAGGGATGAGGGTGTATTAAAGCCTTTTATCCGGCTCGTCACGCCGGGACGTGGGGTCGGGAAGGGGTTTAAGGTGAGCAAACATTAGCTCTTTTACATTTTTGCAATTTCACTGACGACGCCTGACGGCTGTTTACAGTAGCGAACGTAGTTTGAACGCGAAGATTTCGGGTATCGTTACAACTTAAAGAAGCTTTTCGGTGTGTAAGATTTCGGGTTCGTTTGCGGATATACGTTCGGCTATTTGAATGTTGCGGTCGTGTTATAGTTAATACGCGCCATCTAGAAATCCGGGCTGAAGCTAAGCCGCCTATTAAACCAGCGCCAGGCCCGAGGCCAAGTCTCATAGCCGCAGACTGCCTGCAAATCTTGGCTGCGTTCTCGAACATTCCCGAAGATGTAGCTGGGATTAAACGATGCAGTATATTCAACAATTACAGTGCATTCGCCGGCTGCCGCAGGTAAGACTGCATATTTCAAGAGCGAGACAATATTAGCCGCAGCACCCGGGTGGAAAATGAGCCCGTTTTTGGTGCCTAATTTACAGTGGCTGTTACGTCGGAAACATGTTCATTGTACTGAGGCACAGGTACATATCGTTTCCCGAATAACCCGAGACGTTTTAAAATGTATTCAGTGAACAGTTGGAGGAGCTTTGAATGGAACAATGCACGCTGCACGAATGTTTGCGGAAAGCTAATACTGTAATGCAGATTGTGACCGTGAAACTATTTGTGTTAGTGTGGAGTATTTGAGTTCCGATTAATGTTTCAGTTTTGCTTTCATACTTTTTGTTCGGTGTTGAAATTGTGGGTTTATTATGCTGTGTTTGCTTTCATGTCGATGTTTTGGGAGATTACAGATTACAGATTAAAGCGGTGAATTACAAGGCATACTACATATAATTACATACTTTAAAAAAAATACCATAATATAGGAAGCTAGCAAACAATTTAACTCGTTGGATTAATTGATAAGTGATAAGCATTTTACCCTGTTTTTGTAACTATAAGTTGTAAATGCCATTTACAAATAAATTACGCAGTTTTTACAATTTTTTTCTTAGTAGTAAAAAAGTAATAAACGTAAGCTGTGCCAGCAATTTATTGTTCTGCTAATGACAAACACCTGAGATACACAATAATTTAAGATGTAACGCCAAAGAAACGCCGACATTAATGTACCGACGCCGCATTTAGCACATTATTCTAAAAGCACGTGAGGCGAAGACGCCCTTAAAATTACATTCGAAACAGTGCTCTTACCAACTTTCCCATAAGAGCCCATTATTTACGGAACCACCGTACCATTAAGATTCTCCACATATCTTCGAAAGGCGCGTTATGGTAATTACGGGTCGCCATTTTATCTGGCAACGAACGAACTCTTCGCGATTAGAGCTCGCGTGCTCTCGCTCGGTTGCACGTTGAAATAACAAGTCCGCGAACTAAGTTCGTTTCTCGAGCGTTCTGAAATTAATTCGGATGGAAGATATCGGGTCGCGCGATAGCGGCTCTTCCGCGCCATTTATTGCTCGTGTGGTGCGGTATCGGTGAAGGGGTAAAGAATATCAAGATGTAACGAGCGCCAGCCGGAAGGCTCGCAAATGAGCTCGCCGACTTATCTCTGTTAATGCGGCCGAGGGTTAATTTCGTCTTACATGAGCAATTTGAAGATATCGCCTCCCCATACGAATTGCAATTGTTGGCTTTCGCGGTTGCGTTGTACTGAGAATTTGTATAAATTATGAGCAATTTAATATTGCTTTTTAAATTTCATTTTTTGATGAAACTTTGGCAGTTTGTTATGCTTTGTATGAATGCAAATTCTCTAGATAAAGAAAGAGCAACTATAGAACCAGCTCTACTTCACTCCACTTGTATTGATTGTTAACGTACAAATACTGAATGTGTAAACTTCAAACCTATAGATAGATGATCTCAATAATTGGCGGCAAGGGCAGCTTTGGACTAGATCAATCTTCTAAAGCGAGCCGGTTTTCGAACCTCCACTCATACCTAATCTCTTTCGTCAAAGCGTGCCATTTTCTTCCAAAAAGATTTAAACAAACGTGAGAACAGGGCCTAAGAATGTAGCGGTGAAATTAAACTACTTAAATATTCGCTAAGATTTCGTCTAGACAAAAGGAAAATATGGAGCGTCTGTTGAGCGAAATGAACGCGGTTGTGAACAAGAATGGATGCGAGCAAATAGGAGCGCGTTAGGAAATGAAATTAAATCTCAAGTGCAATCTCGTCATTGCATGTGGTTAGTGGATGAGAGAGAACGGCGCAGAGTAGTGACTATGATACAGAGGTTAGTTCATTCTGAACCTACTACATTAAATTGTTTGTAATAAGGGACCATTGAAAAGGAAGCATTGAAAGGATTAATTTTATTTTATTTTATAGAAAGACCAGGTAAACTGGCAGACGGGCTACCTATGTTTATATTACGTTTGCAATTTGAAACAAAAAATTGGGAATAAAGTGTGAAATAAAGATGATGATGAAACAAATAATTTTACTTTTTGAAATAACGCTGATGGCGAATTTCGAAAGGAATTCTTCCCAACACGTGGCTGTACGAAATCCCTTTAACCTAGATCGCCCTTTGAGCTCTCACCAAATAACCGCAAATACGTACACGTGTCTAACGGGCTGCCATTTCAAGAATTATTGCAAAATTAGGTAAAATTGGTGTTTCTTTAAATATATTAGAGTAAAAAGTGAAAAGATCAATAAATATTATACCTTATTTAAGATATGTCGCATGTTATCTTTTATTTTTTCAATAGGATGATACTTTTCATAAGAAATTTTGAATTTCAATTTTAATATGTACCATCATATAATTAATGAAACAGTAATTTTAAGTACACTAAAGACGTCCGAATCCATCATTTGACGTCACTGTCTGTACATAATTATGAAGGCCTTACTATACCTACTTGACGTCACCCTACCCGGCTCTTGGGTTTATGAATCAAACAGCTTCTTGCGGTCTTCCTTACGTATTTTGAATAAAAATGTAAATCAACGAAAAATTGGTAAAACTCACGCTGATTTAGCGTTTCGATCTGCCCATATTATAAAGGTGTCCACAATGACGAAAACAAGGGGTTCGAAGCTCGATTTACAGCAGAAATAAAAATTAAATTTCGCGAAAGCCACTAAATATGTATTAGAATCAAAGCAAACGGGATGAGTTGGAAGTTGGCTCGTCCGGAGCGCGGTTTCACAAAATATGCAGTGCGGCGCGTTTCCGAACGTACCTCTGCATATTACATGAACCAACTTTAACGGATTTCTTCAATATTTTAGCGTGGGAAATTCTTTGTCTGATATTTTTAGGCGTTTTTGCTTTTATTCTGTTACATTCTTATTTTTAAAAATTTTGCTTACAGTAGGTTCTCTACGAAGTCCGTAGTCACATTGAATAAAGACGTTTGAAAATGTCTCATGCATTCATGGTGGAAAATATGCATACATATTACACAAAGTTTTAATAGTTTTCTCTTTAGTATTTTGACAAAATAAATAATTTGTTTTTTTAACAGTTTTATTATAGTTTTTTATATCTTGTTATATAACCACTTTAACATATAAAAACTACAGTCTAAGCTGCCTTTAAGCACTATATTTACATGCAGGTAATTAAGACATTTTTTTACATCAATAAACGCCACCTACACTAATCCTCTTCTATAGGCTATCTTCCATTAGTATGTATAGTATCATGTTTCATTTGAAGGTGCTAACAAATGTTTGCGTTGGGTGTGAGATCAAAGGGCTATTAGTACATGGCGTCAAAAGGATTAACCGAGACGTGTCGGCCATATTTGACCAGTTTCTAAAATCAGATTTGAAGCATATTTCAACAAGATATTATATTTATATATTATTTAAACTGTGCTTAAATTTTTATTTTTAAGGGAAGAGTAGGCAAAGCAGATATCTGACTGATCCTTTATTTGGAAAGCATACAGGTGATATGATAATTTCTGGTAAGACATTTCAGACGATATTCGTGTAGATTTTTAGGTTCACGTACGTAAATTTTTATGATATTGTTACGTAAAATGATTCTCTAGGTACAACGATTGGAGTACCTATAGAAATCCTAAAAAACATAATAAAGTACATGTACACATATTTTTTTCAACGTATGTGTTCATTACTATACACTATTTGTGTTTCTATAAACATTTAGGTGTAGTATCGTGTTTCGTTTAAAGGTGTATACAAACGTTTGCGGTGGGTGGCTCAAAGGGCTGGTTCCGGGCGGGCGTCAAAAGGATTGACCCAGACGTGTTGGGATTCTTTGACCGCACTCGTCTCAAAACAGTTTCACGCCAATTAGTGTTAGGGCAAAATAAGTTATAGTTTACATAATATTATATTTTTAAAGAAAGAAGTAACAGTTAAAAATTAACGAGTGTTGCTCTCATGCATAATTATCTACTTAGTTGGACATTGGGAATATTAAAAAGCGTACTTGTAACAAAATTTTGTATTTGTATTTGTGGAATTCAGTTAAAAAGAAAAATGGGATCTGAACATCGTACCTATTTATTAAAATGGTACGTGTCTACGGCAACCATACCTCCTCACCCGAAAAACAAGACATGAAGAACATGCTGCTTTTTACTTAGGTTTTTGCTTTTTTAAGTAGGTGAATAACATTTGATTTTTTCGAATATAAATTTCTAGTCAAATCCTTCAAATTTAAAATCATTTTTATACTTAGTTATATTTTATCAGCACATCAATAATTAGTCAACGGCTCTGTGCCTGTGTATTATCGAAACTAGCAATGTCTGTAGAGTTTGTCGTGAGGACAAACACCTATAAACACCTCATGTCCTGTTTGCACTACCCTCACGTGAAACCTACGATTGAGCCTTACTTGCTATACAAGAGCACATGGCACCTTCTAATTGAACTAACACTTGTATCAGGTATTTGAGAATTGTAAACACACGGGACCTGAATACTAAATGGATTTAAGGAAGGCGGTATAAACATGGACGAATTTTACGAAAATAAAGGTATTTCTTGTCGATATATTATTCTATAGAGTAGTTAGTAAATCCATGAAAAACATTGGGAAAGTATCACCATTAAAATTTATTAATCAACGTTATAAGTTAGAAGCAATCAACGTTACGTAGAAAGTACCTACTGACAGGTCTCCAGTCCTTAGACCATCAGTCCTCAAAGCAGATTATGCTATAAATTATTAAAGGTTTCAATATCTTGCCGACCCTGGTAGGGAAATCGGGATAACATGATAGAAAAAATTGTTTACTTTATCGCTATTTATTTGATCGTTCCAGAACCTGCACCTTCGTTTCGAGTGTTGATACTGGACGATTGCACTTTGCTGTCAGCCGCAGACGACAGTCCCGTACTAATTTAGTGTTTGCGTGCAAATACTAGTCTCGTTTTGTATAATTAAATTCGGCAAATGCAGCAATAGCGACGATAAAGGAAAGGTTTAAGTAACTAAAACTAATAAATCGTTTTGAATTTTACGACGTTAACAAAAATGTTCTTTAATTTAACTAGGATACTTACTTACCTTTTAATGTTGCTGTTGTCTGTTCCTTTACACGGAATCGTGAAAATAAAGGAAAAAAAGATACAATTCTAAATTTATTCTGTCGATAATAAAAGCATAAGCAAGGAAATAAAAACACGCTACGATTAACAAGATAGCAGCACTTCACGTAAATAAAATAGCAACGATCCCGTAAACCATTCGAGGTTCCCGCAGTCCTCAAAATCCCTCCATCATGTTCGCAATGTTGACTTCTGAAAATGATACGACCTCGCCACTCGACATGATCATAATACCCTTCGCTGCATCCAACAACCCTTCTACATCCATATACCGGCAACAAATCTTGGCTCTCGGCATCTTTATATCGCGAACGGTACGATCTTTTAACCCAACATAATGGGCAGGTTTACAGAGAGGACCGTCGTAAAGTGTCCCGTACCACGCTCGCCTACCCTCTGCAGGACCCTTCGAAATTTCACGAACTATTTCCCCGCACTAGCCGTCGTTCAGCTTTTTTGCGGAGTTTATTGTCCGGATTTTGTGCTCACCTTTATCGTTATTGTGTCCGCCCGACTTCATAAAGGTCGGTGGTTCACTATTAAGACCTCATAACCGTGGGAAAATTCTGCGGCGACTTTAAGGAGATGCTTGACGCTGTTTTGTATTTAGATTTTCTTTTGGAGAATTTTTTTAATAAAAATATATTAAGTAGATACAAAGTAACATTTTCTTTTATACTACTTTTATGCAGCACTTGAACCAGGGATAAAGACATAGTAAACTCTTAATTGTGTTTATACTTAGGTACTTTTAGGTTATACGAGTGTATGTTTATATGGTATCTACGAGCGTGGTGGTCTTTTATAAAAACCTAAAATTGTAATTAAGCGTAAATGTGGAGCGAAAAGATAGGAGAAAATACGAAAATATACATATCATTTTCCACAATCCCGTCACTCCATTTTACTCATCTAATTTTTAGGAAATAAAAGCAAATTTATCCAATAAATCGGTTCACGCGTTAGAGTGGGTTGCAATGGGCGTGTTAATTGACTGGGTGCCGGTGTACCGGAGAGCCGGAGCCGGGTGTCCGGCGATTGCGTGAATGATAATTGCCTGAATGCCGGCCGCCGCATAAATTCGGTCTATCGGTGTGGAATTGAACGGATGCACGTCCCGTACGTTGTGTATTGAAATGGGATATGCTGGAAGAGATTTTTGTACCTAGTTGCGACTATTTCTTTGTTTCAGGGCGCTTTTTTGTTATGTCACGAGAAACGCGGAAGCTTTACGAAGCGCGAAGCAAAAGCATGTTGCGAAGTTGCACGGAAGCCGTGCGACAACCGCGCTGCTGTTGCTTATGCCTTCTTACAACTAAAGATGTAGTTGAGCTGAGCCATCGCAATCGAGAGTCGCGCGGAGGCGTGCGCTGCTTTTTGGAAGTCGGCCGCTTCTGAGCGGCTCGCTTGCCGCGCTGCTATTTTCGCGAGTTTGGCGCGATGCACACGACATAATGAGAATCTTCTCATTACCTTACCTTAAGCTTAACTTTGATTTAGAATAAAATCGCTTTTTATTCTACATCAAAAATTTAATCCTTTCCTACTTAACTTTACAGTTAAAGTCTTTCAATTCTTTCTACTCTGCTAGTGTACCACATTTATTATTATTTTTAAAATCCCATTTTTTATATAAAAGCTATGTTATCCAATGCATTCCGCCCAAATGCTCGCTATCACCTGAGCCGATAAAGAGAATTATGCCAATCGGTTTCCTCGAAATAGACAGTAAAGAAATAAAACAAGCCCATCCAGATTGCACATCCATGTACGAGTATGGGCAGGGACACGAGTCCACTGCACGCGCCGGCAGAGATAAACGCATACGATTACGCGCTACAGGTGGCGTATAACATTTTTCAACGGCCCACTCCGGCCGGGCTTAACGAGACCTCCGTTCGACGATTTGCGCAGTTTATTTTTATTGAAAGCGTAGGAAATTGTCCGTCCTGTACCCGATGTTTACGTATAAACAAAAGCCCTCGATGGGCGTCAATAAAATTTGGGCGGCACGTTTTTTCAGTGGCCACGCAGAGCCGTTGGCGTCTAATGATCGAATTTGACGTCATTGTTTCATTTCGGTAGTGAGTTTATTGTGCGATACAAGGAAATTTGACCACATTAAGTAATAATAACGTCACTCCTAATGCCTTTTGGGGGGAAAATATTTGGCAGAACAAAGATCCTTCAGAATTAAAGTCTATTTGTCGCCGAAAACATAGAATCAGGCTCATTTTCTGATAATATTCTGCGTGGATATTCAATTTACTTAATGTTTTCATTTATTTTAAAACATATCATTTCTCGGGCGGAAGAGTCAAGGCAATCCCAAATCTCGCAACAAATATATACGAACACGCAAAAAATATGATCGAAGACAGTCTCTTTAAAATTCCCCATACAACCCGCCGTGTGCCTAATTCGCAGCGGGGGCCTCAAAATAATTATTGCTTACTTGACAAATTGCCGGCAAAGCCTACGTGTCGTTGGAACAATTTGATACAATTTTCACAGGCTTTCCACGTACGGGACGCCCGATTTGCATATGCGAGGGCTTATGCAAATATTTTTTTACTCACTGTTTGCATAAGCTACAAAAAGGAAACACTTTGGGTGAGCCTTTTAAAAAGATTTACGCCCTTTGTCGGATCATTAAGTGCGGAACTAATTTGCTTACCTTTGAAATGTGTTAAAGCTTCGTACCGGATAATTACTGTAGGGTAAACGTCCCCGTAACGTGATATGCAGATTCGTCGTGCCGCTTGTTGGTTTTTCCTGTTTCCCTTGCCTTTATGTTATTGTCAGAGTTAAAATATTTCTATGACGTGAGGCACTTGTGTAGGTAATTGATTTGACTACAATTTTCATTATCAGCATGATCTTCATTCCTTCCTTTCTACCCTTTTGTAGGCCACTACTGGACATGGGCCTCCTCTAATCGACGGCACTCTGCCCGGTCCTAGGCCCTTTGAATCCAACGGTTCCCCGTCGTCTTCTTCAGGTCGTCTATCCACCTGGTTGGATGGCGGCCTGTACACCTATTGCTTAGACGTGGTCGCCATTCGAGGGCCTTTCTTCCCCATTCGGTATCAGTCCGGCACGCGATCTGACCAGCCCATTGCCACTTTGCATACTTTGTTAGCTATGTCGGTTACCATCGTTCTTCTACGGATTGTACCGTCAATTTTAGCATGATCTAATAACTGCGTATAGTTGGAATATATTTTTGCTTGACTACAGAGGTCGTCAGCACGGCCCCGATTTTTAATTTTCGCGAGAAGAACCAAGGGCGTAACTTCTCAACGATATCGAGCATGTGGGATTCGTCGAAATTAAATTTTCTTTGTTTTCTCTCCTAGTCGGTGGCTTGTGGCGTTATTAAATTTCCTTGTGTTTTTTAACGGAGGCGTATCATTAGATTGAGGGTTTCCGTCAAGAGGAAATTGTGGCGGCGAGGGGAGCGAACTGAGCACCTAAACATATTGAAAAAATAAAAATCCGGGCTACTTACGTCCTATTGAGAGGTTAAGATTGCTCTACTTTTCCGTTTTGTATTTTTTGCGGTTCTTTTGTTTTTAGTTGTTTTTAATATTACTTACATTTACGTAATACATGAACTCAAATGTATATTCTGATAGCACGGTATTATATTTCAAAGTACTACTAAAGTATCGTATATACTAAGTAATTATTGAGTACATGACAAATATTGAGATATCATCTGTGAGTACCCTCTAGTATGTCAGCGGTTTGAAAATACCTAAAACCACATGAGCCATCGGTACAAAAGCAGACTGGGGAATTATGCTCGTTACTAAACAGTGCAATGGAATAAAAGTTGCAGGCCGACCTTAAAATAAATGTCACAAATAAACTTTACTCCATAATAAAAATAACCTGAAAATTTTAATTAAAATATCAAGTAGAGCAACTTACGAGCGATCGTCCACAGAAACACTTGAAGTGATTTCGTGAAATAAGTATCGCCGCGACAGAATTTCAGCCGGTCTTGGGAATTCCGCCTTAAATATACATATTACATTACGTGAAATTGCCCATTTTTTCCACTCTCCACCCTAGCAATTAGGGTAGCTTGTGTATAAATATTGCACGGCCCTCATTAATGTGCGTGTTCGTTTGAGTATCTATATAATTTTATGGTTTTTTGGCGGTCGCGGCGTCTCGAAGAAACGTCGTGGGATGTAATGAATAATTAAGACATGCTGTACAAGGGAAGTGCCAGGGTTTTTTCAGCCAACCTGCTCCACAAATGATGCCAGCGAGGTACGGGATGGATGACGGGAATTTTGGATTTTACGGGACTAGTAATTTTTACGACATGGATAATTCAAGTATTGTACAAAAATATCACCAATTATCTTATTTGATGATATAGCTTATCACCTAAACAATTTGATATTTATAACTTAAACTAACCTTGGTCTGTTTCGTCCGAAGGTGATGGCACTCGTAGTCGTAATGAGGCCTGTAACAATGAAGAATAACACATTTTTATGTTCGTGTACCAGTATGTAGTTATAAGTGAGTGTAAGGATGGCAAATTGTCTACTTTTCGCCTAAGATTTTACTAAGAGATACCTTTAAGAAAATCAGTCACTGTTCGAGAGAAAACAATAACAAAATTAATTCACAAAATTTCACTAATTGAGAGCGACACTTTTTAAAATTCATTAATCACTTCTGTAAAATCGGAGCGAAGCAAAAATTGGGTTCGAATGATAAAAAGCCGCGTTCCGAGATTGCATTTCGACAATTAACGCATTAAGGCTGCCTCGCCAATAAAGAGCAACTTTTCTTAAGGCGCGTTCACATCGGAGGGTAACGGATGTAAGAAAAATAAAGTATAATTTACAGATATCAAGAATTAGTTATGACAGAGTTATTTTATTGCGAAAAATAAAAAAATAGAATAAAAATCAAACAATAAGAGTTTAAGAAACAAGAAACTGTATAAATATGATACAAAAAACGAAAAGTACCTAATACATATAGGTACGCTAATAAAATACACTTTGCATAGTCACGCTTGTGTACACACACACACACACACACACACAAAATAAATTAACAATATTATGTCCGCGCCTTTACACTTTGCCAATAAAGAGCAGCTCTCTTAATTAACAGTCCCTGTTAAAAATTGAGTACAAATTCAAGTAGATTTCCCCCAGTGGGGTTGGATCTTGAATGGCCTGTAATATTTTAGTTTGGTTGAACTTGAAACAAAACGCGTCTTGGAGGGGCTGAGAAGCTGTCACGTAGACACAATAAGCCTTTTAATTCGATTCGTCAGACGGACGCACGGGACAAGGCTCCGTTATCATTCAATGGGGCACTCGCACCTTCGCTTCACTTTTTAGGGTTCCGTAGTCTTATTGCAAAAACCTTATCATTAACCTTAAAGCTTCCATCTTCTGTCTTTGCATCCCTTTTTTTACCAGACAAGCAGGCATAGTAGATACGTGGCACCTGATTGTAAGTGGTCACTGTTGCCTATGAATTCGGGCAATACCAGGAACTGCCCGTTTGAGAGGAATTTGAGAGGAATGTTCTGCACTGGTCACTTTTTGAACACACATTCAAACTCAAACATAACTAAGCAGAACTGGATCGCTGGTGGTTCAGAAGACTAAAATGGTCAACTCTATTTCTCAGGTATCCCTGTTGTTTTTACCAGGTTTTTTATTATCCTTATTCTATTCAATTTTCTAAATACTGAACGACAAATAAATACATTGCTTTCTTAGTTTACTCCACAATCGACATCCAAGATGTGAACAACATCGTGCTATAATTCCTTCACGGTTGGTCAAGGTGGTAATAAGCCCCAATGGTTCCACCGTCAAATAAAAGATTAATGCTGTATCTTCAAACACACAAACAAACCACCCTCGCGTGTCGAGTACACTTGCTCCGCGTGACCTGACTGTCGATTCGTGGCAATAGCTTTATTTGTTACCACCTTTCGCAAGTTATCGAGTGTGTGCAGGTAACATGATGTTAAAAGATTGAGACATGGTTTTTTAAGTCGTTGTACAAATAAATTGAAGAAAGAAGAAAGAAAGAAAATAAGTTTATTTGGTACAAAAAGAACATTAGGTACAACAGATTAAATAGTACTCATAAGGCTGCGTGTTCGTACGAAATCAACTCGTGAGTGAACGTACGTATATACAAACAATCCCGACCTTACAAATACTATGGGCGCGACGTACTACTAACTCGCGCGCAGTGTGAGGGCGTTAAATTCCTACGAAATCGCGACCTTATAAAGTACTATTTAAACTGTTGTCATGTTCTTTTTGTGTCAAATAAACTTGTTTTCTTTCTTCTTTTTAAAGGTACCTAACTGCAGCCTTTGGAAAATCAATTGATTCTCGACAAGAAGCACATCTGAGATTTTAAATGGACTCTTTGGCAGTTTAATGACTAAAATCGTCGTTTTATCAATGATTCGATGCTGCCAATAATTAGGACAGTAAAATCAGTAAAATAGGTATATAAAGCTGAGCTTTAGCCCTGCAAAGAAACATGCCATGAAGACAACCTGAAGTTATTGTGAAGGAATCAAACTATTATAAAGTTATTATGTTAAGTTACTCAAAATGTTAAAGATATTAGTTTTAATGACGATTAAAATTTCAATAACATAATAAAGACAATACAAAAATGTTAATGCTGTGATTTTTCAAAGATTTACAATGTTCAAATTGTAATAAGGGTCTTGTAATAAACGTCTGTACGTTCAATTCCTCCCATCCAGCAATTATCGCTCTATCGTAATTAACATCCGTGTGCCATTAGTATAATTAAAGTGTCCTCTTTCGCAAATGCGTTGTATGATCTACGATTGCTCGGACTATTCCCTGTCTATGCAAATAATAAAATCGTTAAGATACTTATTCTGTACGGCTCAAGTTTTCTGTTTTCAAGGCACGCTAAATCCAAAATATGGGAAAAATGCAATATTGTTTATCTGTTATTGCGTTTGTGATCGGTTATTGGCATCCTAGTTGATTAGTTGCTGGTATACTGTAACGAAATTGAATCAAAATTAGTTTAAAGATTAAATAAAAGCTGTTGTTATGCAAAAATAAATTAAGGAAATCAAAAGAATCCTGTCACCAATTTATTGGGAAGTTATTTTTCTCTCGGTCTCCCCTTAAAGCATATTTACGCATTGGAAGTTTTTTCTTAATAAGAGATCGTAATGGTACAAAACACTTAAAACTCTGCAATTATTTTCTTATATCTAATACTCTCCGTTTAAACAACAATAAACAAAACGACAGAATAATATATTATTAAAAGAAAAGACCAAGACCTCTTGAAGATTATTTGTAAAGTTCTCCAAATGCCTGCCCTTATTTCTATTGATTCCAACTTCTTGAAGTATCTTTTTAGCTGTTCCGAGAGCAGGAATTTATAAGTTCCTGTTTTTAATTAAAGTTCATCGATTAACCTTGCATTGTTAAACAAAAAATAGCGCAGAGCTTGGACTTGATGAGTAGTAACGGTACAAAAAAGTGGGGGTTGGAATTTTAAAGTTACAGCTAATTTTTAAAAGTTTCCGTACGTATAGCGTAAAGGATTTGTAACATTACATTGAATTTGATCAGAAACACTCACATTGTAGTCCGTATTAATATATTTAGCTTTGTGAACTGTGAGGTACTGAAATTTTGTATTACATCGTTCATTATCAAGGATGGTTATTTTTATTTTTTATGTTTCTTTGCCCATTTTTCGAATATTAATAGCGTCGAGCACCGTGTGTCATTAGTATGGAAAAAACAGGAAAGTTACATAAAATGTTTATAATTCCTTACAATAGTGAATACATTGAATGCCACTACTAGAATATTTAACGCTAACCATAATATATATTATTAATAATATAGCCCGTTTAACAGTCCATAAAAACCCAAATAATAATATGTGCAGAACAAAATCTTTCCTTTTACTCTATAAAAATAACCCTAACACAATAACCGGTAAAGCAGCGCATTAATCAAAGTCTAATTAAATGGTCTTTAAATCACGCTAATTGTACTCTCAAAACGCTTTTGTTTTTATTTGCGGCCCAATTTTTTTGCCCACAAAAGCCTTTATGAATGGAATTCCTTTATTTGCGGCCAAACAGCTTGTTTACTTACCGCGAACGACAAAGGATGTTTAAAAATTATAACCGCGATAAATTACCGCGACTGGATTTTTTGGCCACTTTTATTGGGTTAAGTTAAAAATGGGTAAGGTGGTTACGAAGGGTCATTACGGGTTAAATATAATTAATATTTTGGGAGTAGAATATTGCAGCTGTTTATAATCATTTTAAATTATATTTACTCACGTGTAGGTAGTTGCTGAGTAACGAAGATATTTAAGTTTAAGATACGAGTACTTATTTTGAATTAAACTAACAAATTCCGTTTTTTCCGAAAGAAGCTTTTCCTAGACTAAAAAAGAAAAATATTATACCATTTAAGATTTATTTTCATTATCATTGTCTTTAACCCCTTAGTGACATTGCAGGGTCGGATCTCTTCTCAAAATGAGAGGGACTATAGGCTTTAGAACGCTGGTCTAGTGTGGAATATTTTTTTTCTTATAAAAATGAATAGC
>DWIY01000075.1:0-18947 GCA_018248615.1 Erynnis brizo brizo
CTATGCGGGCATACAATAATTATGTCTTACCTACATACCTACTAAAACTTAATTTTAAATTTTATGTCAATTGCTAAGTTTTGTTCAGCAGTCCAAATTTTTATTTTTTGTTTATTTTAGGTAGAAAGTGATATTATAAGGAATCTCAAAATAAAGCATTTATAATGGATTGTTAATACTAGTAACGCCATCTGTTGACAGTTACGGGAAACAACACGGGCACGTGGAATGGCGCCATCTGTGCAAAACACGTCATACTACGTACAACCCTTAGTGTCTAAGGGTTGCGAGTGAAAATCTGCGAAAAGCGCCACTTGCGAATAAAGTGTGAACAGAGAGTGAAAGTGAACTTTCATAAATGAAAAATAGTTTTCAAAATTCACCCTAGATTCCATAGTTATTTCTGAGACGACGATGTTTTTAGGTAATAGGCCACCCATTATTCAAATTTGTATAGTGTAACTTAGGGTATGAGTCTAATAGAATGAGAAGAATACAAACATAAGTCCACCAATGACGGATTGCCGATTGAAAACCCCCAACCATCCAGGTTTTCCTTCATCGTTAAAACATGTTTTATTTAATAAAATTAAAACGCATAAATATAACGCATCTATTTATGTTGTACGCATCTATTTATATAATGCAACTTAAAATAAATAAAAATTTAGAGATGTAGGTAAGTAAGGAAATGAAAGCGTGTCGCTGGGATTAAACCCGGACCTGTCAAGTCAATCCGAATCCACAACCACTGAGCCATCACCGCTTTAACAGAGACTAGCAGATCAAAATATTTTTCGCAGCCAGCCTTGCGTCAAAACTCATGACTAGCGCCATTCGAGACTTGAATTTTAATCGGCGTGATGTAAGAAAGTTTTTGTTCCAACCAAATGGCAACTCGAGTCAAGTTTTAGAGTTTTAATACGTAGTAATGTCGGGGATTTGTGGCGGTAACGAGCTGTCGTTAAACGAAGACATGCCGTTCTCAGCTGACTCCGTTGTTTGAAAAACGTAAGTTTCGAACGTACGTACGCCGTAATTGACTAATTTGAAAAGTTAAATCGAGATCATTGTACTCGTGTTTCGAAACCTATTGTTTGACCCCTTTCATGTTTACGAAAAGTATCTTTAAGTTTCACTTCTGTATTCTATTAGGCAAGACCTTTGTATTTTGTTAATTTGTGTTATTGTTAGTGTCCTTTAAAACTAAACTAAACTTTTACTATTATAATAATAATACAAACTACGAAGATTTTACTGTCTAGGTTTGTATCTTATTAAGTCACATTGTTAAAATTTGACCCTTGCAAAGATCTTAAATATTGTCAACGATAAAATAACTATATCTAAAATAAAAAAAGTAGATAGGTACGAGTATGTATCTGAATCAAAGACCTTGTAAAAAATATCCAGAAAAATTAAAATGATCTACATGAAGCTAAGTTGGGCTATGAGTGTGAAGGTTAATTTTATTTACCTAATCCGTCCGTATTCTTTCATCTCACCTCCCTCAAACACAACTAAGATATTCCAACTCGTAATCCGTAAACCAAATTCGGAATACATAATCAACGTACCCGAGCGAGGTGAGATAGAAATTAAAAGCTCGGGAGAGCGGGCCGGTACACCACAAATCGCTTAGTGCTTCCCGCCCGTCCTAATGGCATGCCAATTAAAAGTTTGCTCTCTTGCTCCCCAAGCGAGGATTGTTCCCACTGTAAGCTGTAAAACATCTGAGCATCCGACGTAATGTAGTTTATTCGAGTGGAGTTCTGACGATTAGCATTTTGATGTCGTGCCAGAGATCGAATCGGTAATCAGGGATCGTGGGGATGAGGTGCCATATCGCGGTTGTTTATGTCGCCGGCTGTCAGCCTTGTGTTGGAATCGAATGTGGTGGCAAGAAAGTTGGAATGGAATGTGGTGGCAAGAAAGTGGTTCGAAAATGGAATTAATAACTTAGTCATTCGGATGTTAACATAAGACGTGGACATAAAAAGTGAACTCTAAGAGCTGGTTATTTCGCATTGTGGATTGGTAATGAAAGTAGGTAATCGTTACATTGCTAATTCACAAAAATCTTGTTATTCTATACTCGTAAAATATTGTTGTTCAATATGTTAATTACTTACTTATATTAGACGTGATGCTATTTACCGAGTTAATAAAAAAAATACTTCAACAGTTATAATAAGATGGACAATTAGATATAATAAGAAAAAAAAATTTAAAGGTCCAAAAATAGTTACCTAATTATGTTTAAAAGTAACAAAATGTAAAGCATAAAAAGAATAACTATTAATGCCTAAGCAAAACAAAATACCCTTGAACACAAAACTTATCGAGTTATACGAAATCCGCTCTTGAAATACTTGGCTAGAACATTTTCACTTCAAATTCCATATGGAAATAGTTGGAAGCTTTCCCAATTCTTAACTGACAAAAACATGATTATACTGTCTAATTGGACGTAGTACTTTCGAACAGTAATTGAAAATTCCAAGTAGAATTCAGTTTGATATTATTAGACTAACTACTTTTAAATATATGTCTTATTGCTTATAAGATATTTTTAAATACACATTATTACTGCTTAGAAGATATTTTAAAGTAGGTTTGATACGAATTTAATAAGAAGGTTTTCAATATGTTGTTGTTAACTTTCCATACTAATAGCAATAACATTGATGATATTTCAGGTAAACTCAACTTTCAATCAAACGAGGATCACAGTAAACTGTAAATTACGTTTGCATTTTCAGAACCTACATTCTTTAAAATTTTCTTTTGCCGTATAAAGTCTGTGGTTCTTTAAAGGCATTTTAAATAAAAACTAAAGAGTAGTTATTAAGAGGTCTGTAGCAGGAAATACATTACGTTTAATAACGCCTGAATCGATTTCTAAACCGCACATTGCTACTGGTCGTCAAAGCGACCGACAATTACTATAATAAGACGGTCGTTGTTTGGTCCAAGTTGATATTAAATTGAAAATTATTACTGCTGCTGACTATCTATCCCTGATACAGATACTGGTTAGAAGTATACCTACTCAACCATTCTGCTCCAAAACAGAATGTTGAAGTTAGCAACCCGACTTCTTTGAATTGTTGAATACTTCAAGAATGGAAAATCTCGTTATTGTTTTTTCCAAAATTATTATCATTTATTTTAAAATTTATATTACGAGTATCTTATTACCTTACCTATCATTGCAGCATCACGACAATAATTGCCACAATTAAGCCACAAAAAGATTGCCTTCAGTACCATCTCACTAGACTTCACTTCTCTACGCGACAGAAATGAACCCACATAGCTCTCAAGTTTACGAATGAAAGTGATAATGAGTTGGGCATATCGTTCGAAGGACCGATAGCCGGTCGTGCAGAAAGGTTCTCGAATGGCGACCACGTCTCGGAAAAAGGAGTACCTACCTACGAGCCGCCTTCCGACCAAGTGGACTGATTACCTGAAGAAAACAGCAGGAAAACACTATAGGTATTCAAAGGGTCCAGGATCGTGCGGAGCGTTGATTAGGGGAGGCTAGGAGGGAGTGAACTATTAGGGCTGAAAAGAAGGAGACGATCCATCACGTTGGTAAAAATAAGTTAATTCTTTCTATTATTTCTATATATTTTATTATATTATTCTATATATTAATATTATTTCTCAAAAATGGAAGTCAAAAAAGTATTTTCAGTATGTCAACCGCAAAACTGCGTTTCTGTACCTCATTGGGAGCCACCGTGATGGTAGCAACAAATGGCCCTATGATTATACGTCATTACTGTAATGATACCACGTAATTAGAACAACTGAATGCACAGCTACACTGTAAAAACTGTGTTGTTTTTGTATAAAACGCTGCCAAGCCTTATGTCTTAATATCAGGGAGAGAAAAGTTGAACACGCTATAAACACTTTACAGGCTTGGAATTTGCGTGTTTAAATTTTTTAAGCCGATGTAGCTTGTTGTGGTAATAAATATAATATCAAATAATATTGTGGTGTTGGTAAAGTTTTGTAGGGAGAGTTGGTTTGAAAACGCCAACAAATAAACATTCTTATGATGTTACAGGATAAACGAAATTGATTCAAAGACTTAAAGTAGATAACTAGAATTTATCTCTAAATAAATTGAAATCGGTGTCGAATTACAGTATTACCTACGGTTACTATTTTACAGAGGAAACAGCATACCAATCTAGTTAGTGGGTATATTCAGCTTCTCACTGTTTTAAATATCGACAGTAATTGCTCCTAAAATTGCTTTATAAAAGTATGGTAGAAAATAACATTATTTTTAAACGTTTTCAAAGTAGCGCGGCGCCTTCAACAATTTCGCAATCAAGCAAAGCTATTAAGTCATCATCGAGAGTCCTGTTAATAACACAAAATTGTATCCTTTACATAAATTATGATAATGAAAAACTCATCTTATATTCATCTGTGAACAGCTAATATTTAATATATTAGCTACCTGCGTTAATATTGGTAAATAATTCATAACTTGCTGTTTTTTGTGATCGAAGAGTGAAACATCACAAATACTTCTAGACGTTATAATTCTAAGGTCAGTGACATGTACAGTCATCTAGTCTGTGTTGTTAAAAATTTACTCAATAAAAGTGTAGTGTAGAAAGACGTGTTTTGCAGAAAAATAATATGAGGCGTTTTACCTCATTCTATGCGCCACAAGCACTATTTTTATGCAGTTCATCGATGAAGGCAGTATATACGATGCTATATTATTGTGGCATCAATTTTGTCCATTTTCCGAAATATCTGTTTCTTTTACAATTTAATTCAATTCAAAGCAACTTATTCAGACACGCCAAGCGTTAAAATCCAGAGCCAAAAAATGTTGGATTTGATGCGACGTAGCTAATGACGTGACGCGGAAAAAGTCCCGAAAAGTTATTCCCACAGAACATGGGTGCGGGTAAAAACTAATACATTAGCGTTAATACATTATGAATTCATGTATAGACAAAGATTGTATATAACCTCAAATTGCGGTAAAAGTTGATGCTAATGACTTATAGGTAACGACCATTGGCCTGACGCTAATGATGTGCCGGGCCAGCCCACTTCGTCAATCCGTTTTGGTAATTTTCTTTTTTTACGCTACTACCGCTTCTAACAGTAAGCTGATGTAAATAGTTTTTGTTTTAATATTAGATAAGGGAAATGATTAAATCAATGTTTAAATTGAATTGAGAAAGGAAAAAGAATTTGGTCGATGCTTCTCTAAGGCAATTTATTATTTTGAAAAAAATTAGTACGGCTCCTGTAGAGCCAATGTGTTATTGTGATCAGTATATTTTTCACTGAATGTATTTTGATTTTGGCGACTTAAAAAGAGACGTAGGTATTAAACAAAAGCTACGTGCATTTTGATAAATATTTGCAGTTGCTTCTGCCTTTTTCCAGTTTGAAGAGTTAAAGGCAAGTCTATATAATAGCACACAGTAAGATTTTCAGAAGTAACTATTCCTTAATGGTTTGACTGAACCGAATACACACTTTAGCTTTAATGACTCCTAATCTTCTATAATGAAATTCTGTATTTCAGCTATTCAGAAATAGATACATATACGAGTGTTGGAAGTTGCAGATATCAATGCTTCTGAATAGGTATAATTATTATAATTTTAATTAGATATTAGTTGATTGCCAAAATTCAAAATACTGAAACTTGGCACTACTCCTCATTTGGTACATGGCCACATGACCAGGCTAGATCTATATCCGTGGCTCTTAAGAACTTTGTATACCTACATAGATACATAGTTACATACTTACCATATTATTGTGTTTGTACATACAATGTGTACATCAGCTGATCAGAAGTGTCTATTATATAAACAGTCACGAAATAGTTTTTGAGATACAATCTAACTATCTATAAAAAATACTAATTTAATAATGGAACGTCAAGTCTATTTAAAGTAAACTGATGTCTCTTTAAAGATAGGCTATATTAATGTATTTGTATAGATACGAGTAATCCACCGTAAGGCATTTTAAATTTCTTGAGATTTTTAGGCGTTTAGTACTTACAGCAACGATTAGGTACCTACTCATATACCTACTGTAATGTTCCTTACTCTAGTCCTATTCATGGGCTGCAGTTACCACGTAAAATCAGTGCCATGAGCATGAACACTAACGTGAAAGTATTCGTACGGTAAAAGTCATGAGTACCTATATCATTTTATGTCAGTCTATATGACATCTTCCTATACTATTGTGCTAATGGCACATGTTAACTTTACGAATATTTTGACGATAACGTATGCTTGCGGCACAGATGAGCTGAAGCTAAGTCAAACCCGACCGAAGACTCAGGCCTTTCAGACTCAGGATTTGAGCATTTGTGAATCCTTAGCTCTAAAGGTCGGTACATATCTGACGGAAAACGCGACGAGCGTATCATCGGTCGCGTCTAATCGGTCAAATTATACCTCCCACATTACGCGTCTAGTCAGTGATCCAGCATCTACAGCGTTGTGTTGTGTGATAATGAATTTTAAAATGAAGCCCATCGAAATAATAGCTATTTGGGAGGCTTTTGAACAAGATCGAAAAAGGAAACGTCGATATTGGGTGCATCCTTTAAATACTAAAAGAATATCCTATAATCCAAGACCGACAATGCGTTGACGGAAACGGAACAGACGCTGTACGCTCGACGCACTTGCATCATCGGTTAAAAGTGAGAAAGGTTGAATGTTTTATTATAATGTTTGTAACTCATTTTCCGTCAGATATGTTCCGATCCTATGACCTGTCCTATTGCTTGCTACTTCTACCTATGACCGTTAGATTAGGCGCCAAAGACTGATAGTCTTTCTTTTTCCTTATCCCCTTTATGTCGGTCAAGGTAAAAAGCAAATACAAAACCATTTTCATAAAACGAACACCCACTGCTACTTGGACGCAAGTCAGTCGTTGCGATTGGTCACGCATGCGCTGCGATTAGTCACCGTCACCCGTGCGACTACCGCAGCCTTTCTAATGGCTATAGGTAGGATTATACGCTTGAAAGCCTTAAACACTTTTACTTTTGACTATTTTGTTTAAAGTTTATGCGATGAAAATAACAGGACTACACGTGGACATGAATAGGAACGGTCGTCCTATTCCACGTTCTGGTCGCTGCATGGAGGATAGGGGTAACTGGCCTCGAGGACTTCCTATTTACCTGAACATTGTATCGTATATTTATAGAATCATAAAGGCTCACTATAACAAGATACCTTGAGGAGAGTAGACTAGCTGAAGCTGATTGAAACCCAACTGAAGCCTGAGGCCTTTCATGGATTTGAGTATTTGGTTCTAAGATCAGTCTTACATCAGTGCTGCTGAGTGTTCTACTACATGTGCGCAATGACAGGCAAAAAATACTAGACATTATAGGTACCTTCTGTAGTTACTTTACAACTACTAATGAAGGCACCTATATTCGATATAATACTTAATATCAAACAATGAAACTTAAAAGTTTTAATTAAAATAGAGTTTCGTTATTTTTGCTGTTTTGGAAGGTGGGGAATTCCTGGAGAGCGACCATTCTCTGACTACAGTTTGATATTATTATAATGCCAGCGATGTAGAAAACTTCGATGGCGTGATTTGGGAGGTATCCTGATAACCGTGACGCCATCTTCTGATGAACTGCAAATTGAGAAATTTTTGTAGGTATAAAGATACAAATGGTCAGGTATCGCGCGGCATTATGAGCAACAAAGATTTCATTTCCTTGTAATTTGTTACTCGCGTGGCCTGAACTTTAAAACCACTGAACCCTCTTTACTCTTCAAGCCAAGACGAAGGTGCTCGAATTTATTTCAAAGACTAATTAACCTGTAATAAAGACAGAGGAGTATCAAAATACGATACCACATTACACGACGTTGGTACACAAATCAAGCACGATTTAATTAATTTCGATCAGTGTTTAACGTTTGACAAATAAATCCCAATTAATATTAAACGCTTTGATGCTATAATCTACTAATGAAACTATCATTCATGACTGACACCTCCTGAGGAAATCAAACCACGAGTACCTATATTCAGAAACGGTCGCTGCCAAAATTAAATCAATCAACGTCGTGATTCTCGTACTTTAAATGCTCAACTCTTGATTAAACTTGAATAAATAAATAAACATACAAATATTTCACCTAAAAATGTAAATACAGGAATCAAATAAACAATTGGATACTTTTTTTAGTTTTCAGCATTGTTTAGGTACCTATCCATCCATTAATACCTAATCGTACTAATGGATACTTAAATCTTAATTTAACAGTGACTTTAAAAACTGAATCAATATTATTGATAATATACAATTTCTTCTTTAAGTACCAAAATTAAAAACAAAATAACCTAACCTAACCTAACCTAAGAAACTTATCAATCCTCTAAGAGACACGAAAGCCCAGCATACAAATATTTCCAACTTTGCGCCTCTATACCTATCTGCTTCCCCACTTTTCTTTGTTGCCTCCGAGCTCTACTCCTATACATCAACGCTTACCCACGGTTCTGATGAGAAGATGATGACCGTAATTTGCGACGCACCAAGACGTCTATGTCTCGTGTTTTTTCACTGAGCTCAGGTATCACCCGAGTACGAAATTACAAGTAATTTATCGCTCGTACACGAGGATAACAGGCCGCCGTTGTGAGTGTAAATATTTTTAAAAATACCTACCCGAAAGACGCTTGTAGTCTTTAAGATAGATACCGTAGATAAGTATGGACTTATAATGTTAGATAAACGATGTAATGTTGCTCGGATAGCGCAATCAAAAACTTATTTCGTTAATGCTCTACGTAGTTGGTAAAGTCATTTTCCTAAAACAATTCAGGGGTACCTACTTAGCGGAAAGTTTTAGAAAATCGCTATTTTTTCTGCCTTTGATAGATAGCCGATATTGATGGGCCCTAATGAAGTCTGGAATTCTATCCGCTCTGTTTTCAGCGAACACCTTTGCTTTTAATTTACAGCTAAAGATATTGTGACAAATAAAGTTGCTTAGGAAGACTAATATCATCAGATATGATCATTCCCAGAAGACGTTAATGGTTTTCTGCCAACTGACCCGCTAAAGATAGTTGTTAATATTTAAATAGCATGGTGTTTGCTGTCACTGCGGTCCATGCTGATATTTTTAATGGCCGCCTTATTTCATTTAAGCCTAGCGTACCGCCCGACTTTACCAACTGTTTATTTTGCCTTTATTCTGATTCCGACACGCCGATTTCGTGGTTTTATAGTATACTACATTTACCATAATGACCATCACAAGGTAGTATGTACGACGATGGAAAATACAGCTTACAAGGCTCGTGTAAGGTTTATTTTTGTGTAGTTTTGTTGCATTAACGATATTTTAATTGAGTCGAACCTGACGTAGAGTAATGATTGGACGTAACATCGATTTATTTCGAGTTCTCGTTTCTGATTGGCGGTCGCGATAAGTTTGTATCTATCAGTTAATGTTGTTATAATCGCATTTCAGGGTTTATCTGTTTTTGAGTGGAGTTTAAACTAAGCGCCATTATGTGAAAACTGGATAAGTGGATAAGACGAACTCTACATGATGCTGTGAACATATTCAGCAATCAGCCTGCTTAATACCTATTATGATGAAGGTGCTGTAATAAGTCCCAAAATTATTATAATTGTCAACTATTTTAGAAAGAACGCTGGCGCGAAGAATCATAATGACGTAACTAGCCCAGACAGATAACTTTAAGCTATAATTTTGAAATTCTGAAGAAATTGTCCGGTGCAATATCGAGTTATGAAGTGTCCAGGGCCGTATCAGAAGCCCTTAATCCCCCGAGATTGTTCCAGACTCGACCCTAAATGAGCTTTTCTGACAAATCGCTGCTCAGGCCCGCCCTCTATCGGTGATCAGAGAACTATCTTAATTTTTACTACACTTACCCCTGTAATGACATTATAAATCTTACTGTTATTTTTTGTTCTAAATGAACCTTCATGATAAAAGAGCAGTAAATTGATCAAAATAAATTTATCCAATCAAATCTAGGTATGACTTCTTCCTTCTAGAAGATACGAATTTACAAAAAAAAATTTAGGAAACAAACATAAGAAATGCTGTTGGTTGCATTTCACCAAAAGAACTAAAATAGAACAACGTGCTTAATTATTAATTGGAGATCAATTAAAAAACTGCTATCATTAGAAAAAATCATTTCGTCACAGAAAATCAAAATGAGCAGGCACCAACGACACTTTATAAAACACTCTAAGTAGGCACTAATTAAACCTAACTAATATATTCAAGGTGGGATATTACCTACATCAAGATACGACCTTCAGCGCACTCAATCTTAAGACGCTGCCTCCCCTAACATCTTTATCAAGTCACATATCCATACTTAGCCCGAGTATGTGACATCGCACTCAACGCCTGCAAATAATCTCAGTTAAATCGCCAACATCCGTCTGCAGGTGAGAGCTCGCGAAAATCTTAATTAACAGATAGGCGTGAGTCATTTGTCTTGGCTATGCGATAAGGGAGGACGCCCCTTAACTCAGGTAAAACGGAGTGATGATCGCTGGTTAATGATTGATAGCTACGTAACGATTAAATAATGTTATTAAACATTTAACAGTTAAATGTAATGATTGATTGTTTTTGACTGACGAATTAATTAAGTCAACAAGAAGCGATGAAGATGTTTAATGATAAATCAAAGAATCAAATGTTGGCCTCAAGCTCATACTCGTACGAAGTTTAACTTTGTCTAGTTTCTTATAAATAAGAACGAGTTAGGCAGTTTGGTGTTTCGATCGAAGAGGTGTAAATGGTGAATGCTGGCAAATAGGTTTAAGTTTAGTCCTCGAATTTGTATGCTTACCTATAATACCTAAACTATCTTACCAACCTATCTTACCTTACCAAAAACATAACTTTATTTGTAGGCATAATAATATGTCCTGTAAGTATTATTTATAGATTTTTGAAAGAACGTTGAGGATAACGTTCGCATACGTTATAAAATAAATATTTTGTTTACAGTATCGATTTCTCTCATAAAAATTATTAACGACGTGATGAAACCGCGGAATGTTTCCAAATCGAAAGTGTGATAAAAACTAAGAATAGTGTTCCGAAACATGAAAAATTACAAGCAAAACATTACGCTAAAAGTGAGTTACATTAGGGGCGCTCTCCATAATTAAACATCAATACCGTTACAAAAAGTAAATAAACAGGGTATGTATAGGGGGTTAGGGAGGGGGGGAGCGAGGTCTCGACTATGACTAATGTGCCGCGATCCGTCAGTGTCACTCGCGCGGGGGGCGCCACTTCGACCAGGGCCGGAGTACAGAATATCCTTTCGAAATAACATTTTCCCTATTCAGACTTATACAGATACGTATCTATATGTAAATTAAAGATTTTTTCATCCGGTCCCCACTGATCTGGTTTGAGATTACGCATAGACGTGACATCGACGCGGTATGCGGGACAAAGTTAAAAGAATGCAATCAAGGAATGCAATGTTCCATTAGATCATAGTATTACTTTTTGAAATTTCGAGTTACTTTTCTTTATTATCAAAATAATTTAACATGTTACCTACTGAGGCATAATTTAATTAGGTAACCTAGACTAGTTGTGAATGAGTATGAATAAATAGCAATCGCCTTATGATCAAGGTACAGTCTTTAGGCGATGGATGATCAAATATAATATATACATACATTATAAATATACATTTTGTATATTAAAGTTATTAAAAAGGTTGCTTAATAACAATATTTCAATTAGGTACACTAGGTAGGTAACTTTATGACCGTTTATGGGATAGGTGAGTCTTGATTTTAAACAAAACCTAACTTACAAGAGGTTGTATAATTAACATAGACATTAGAATTATAGAGTGTGAATTTTGTGTCCATGGTTAAATAGATACTTAGTTTAAAAATAAGTAGTTTACATACAGTGACGTGCTGAAGTCTGAACAATTTTTTTATTTATTTATATTCGGTAGCATGAGTAAGTACAAAAACATTCATTAGTAATCATTAGGTAGGCACTCACTCAACTGACATTGTGGTCTACTTGTATTGATACTTATATAAAAATACATCCCTCTCTGCGTTATTTCTGGGCCTTTCGAAATTGGTTTCAACGACAGGGTCCGCGACACATCACCCCATCTCTAGGGTCTGCCTCGAGACAATTAGGTATTTAAAAAAAGGTCTAATTTCGAAACGAATGGGACTCCCCAAAGTTTTCGTTTGCTTTAGAAACAAAAATTATAAATTAGATTTCATTTTCAGTTCTGGTAATTTCATAAAGATAATATATCTACACCTATTACTTTTTTTTATAAACGTAGATATAGGTACTTTATGAACTACGTTTCGTAATTTAAAAAAAATCTCCCATTTTGTCGACAGCTTGACAGTAAAGAGAATCCCATCGGATTACTATTAGCTATTAGCCTCCTACACGCCTAATTAGAAGAAACATTGATGACAATGACATTATATAAACAACGGAAGCTTATGCATACATCTTACCCCCGCCATTCATTAAAGTTATGTGTATTGAATAAACATGCGCACAATGAGATAAATAATTAAATTAATTAGTAACGTAGCACAAATACGGCAAGTTTTAATTCAATACCCATTGAAAGGAAACTTTGACTATCAAAAAAGAACCGAGCAGCATACTTTTTAAGTTCCATTTTTCATTGAGGAAATGTTTTCGGAAGCTCACGAAATGAGATTCAACGTGAGCAAGCCTAAATGAACTCAGGGATCTAGAACTCACAGGCTAATGTTGCGTGACTTTATATTCATGAACGTTTTTGGAATCTGTTCTGGGCTGGACGTTGCAAAATGCCACTAACCTGCCTGGTTTTAGGGATCAGTTTTGTGGAATACAGAGTGCAAACTTCCCTTCCCCTCCCCGCTCCGCAGGCTCTTAGACAAATGCCGTAACATTTGTCCAAATGATGGCGCGGGCGGCGGAGAGAATGAATTTAAATTATCATTCAGTGGTACCAACATACTGCAACAATGCCCAAAAACGAGTACGTGTGGGTGCCTTGATAAGCTTTCTTGAGTTAAATCAGAGCTAGGTATGGTTAGGTACCTACTATTAACAAAAGTGTGTATCAAAATTAAATAATATTATTATGTTCGCTAATATTCGAAAATACTTCTTAACGAACTTATTATACATAGGTACTTAAAAATAATAATACCTCCAAGGTTGACTTCAATCATGTGAAACAACAGAGCGTGGCAGATTCGATTTCGTTCGTAATTTGAACACATAACAGTCATTAATAGAGAAAACGAGAGCTATCCTATAATTTTAAATCTAAAATTAAACAAATATTCCGCCCTTATCTTAGTTAACTTAAATAAAAACAATTCGAAAGCAAAGATTCCAAGATTCAACACATGAACTTCATATACAAAATTGTCATTAATTAAGGCACTTAATTCCTTTTTATTTTGGACGGTTAAATAAAAACAAAAGTGCCTCACTAAAGCAGCCCGCCTGTTTGATTCGTTCGTCTTTTGAATTCTTTTTAGGCGGTCTTTTGGCGGGAAAGGAAATTGAGTAATGGGCCAGTCACAGATGGCATCATGGTAGATTGATAACGCGGAATGAAGAGCGAACCGTTTCTATTGTGTCACGATTCCGTTTCCATTATATTATTTTGAGATACAGGTAGGTACTTTGCTATTTATAAAATAAATAGTATTGTATGAAATGTTATTTGAGAAATAATGTACATACCTACCGAATGTGTTGTTTTGAAACTAATAGTTTTCTAATTAGTTATTAGAATCTGTTGTTGAATATTTTTGTAATTTTTCAACCGTGAGAAAGTTATTCTGAGTCATAAATTCTTAAATTATAGTAGGTTCTAATGTTTTGAGCAGTAATTAAACGTGCTCTTGTACCACTTGTTGTTTCTGTCAAAAACTTTTTTAAACAAATATAATAATATGTATTTTGAACCCCTTACGAATTGTTGTACCTTTATAAGTAGATACATACAGCCAGGATAAATTAGGTAAGTGCCTCTAATCCCTACAATTGCTAAAACATTAGCGTGTAACTTAAGCTTGAAGGTTTTTAAATAAAGCCTAATTAATCAGTAATTTAAATCCAAACAGCAAAAACGTTATTTACATTTTTTTATTTTTTTATCCACATGTAAAGTAACGAACTATCAGCGTGCGTGAACAAATGAGCACAGAGACAGAGCAACAACCCAACTCTGGCTGTAACAGAAAACAATCCAGCGTGTGGTGGTAAAGAAAAAAAAACAATAGGGTCGTGATGAAGACGTAGCCATTGTGAGCAACGAGCGAGCCATATTTCACGGCTTTGTATGCCTTCAGAGCCCGATTAATTCTAGATATCTCCATTCGCCTATACCAGTGTGTCTTAACCTTTTTTGGACCCTTTAATAAGCTCGGTGGATCGATATGAACTATTATTATAATACATAGAGATATAAAATAAGGTAAAGTTCATAACTTCGTCAACGTTTGTGCGATGATAATTACCTAGATGTTTCGTGTAAAAAATATTTATACCTAATCTTAAAATAAAGTTTGCTGCTGATGAAGGATGTGACAAGTATGTGTTAATTTAATAACATAACATTGTTAAAAATATTTGTTATTAGCAATGTAGAAAAGCACTAGTTAATTTTCACAGAAAAAACGATAGAGTACCTAGATACTTACATTTTACATTTTGATTAACAGTAGATTTTAGATTTTTAATGCCAAATTTTGTCATAAAAATATGATGATAAGTAGGTATATAAAAAGCAAAATATTTTAGGAGTTTATTATTTAACAGTAGGTATTAGAACCACTGGCCAACACGGAATAGTGTGATGAAACTTTTTGATTCACAATGTTAACAACGCATGCAAGCATGTGTGGGCAGGGACAAGTGAAATATTCATTACAAATACTACAATGGAGTTTCGATTCCATGTTAGTTGCCCAAGCTTCATATATTCCTAGATACAATTTTAATATAGGTAGGTAGGTACCTAAATTATTGTAGTATCCATTTTTTAATTTTTAGTTAAGAGTTATCTATGTATACCTATAATAATATGTATTGAATTTCCACAAAAGCCTTCTTAATTAAGTAAGTAGATAAAATGTCTTCATAACTTTAAATTTATGATATAGAAGCATGCTTGGCGGAGCAATAAGGTATGTTCTATATCTCCTTCGGTTGTAAGAAACTATGCATAAATAATTAAATATGTTATAAGGCTATCTAATATTTATTTGTATAAATATTTATTGATGGCATACCTGACATAAAAATCAAATTTAAAATTGTGCCGTCTAACAGGTGCTTTAATTGGCAAATAATATGACCATTACGAGACTGCAGCTCCAAGCGTCGCCTAATTTGTTATAATTAGTGGCGTAACTACCAGTATCCTTTTTCCAACTGTGCTGCATAAATTTATTTTAAATAATTTATAAAAATAGACAACAAAATACATCCCGAGCCGAATCAATTTCCATACTCACCTGCTTAGAGAGCAGGCGACATTATGCAAATAAGGTAAATTGAATTACCGGAGTTAAATGTCGTATAAGATAAAAACGACGGAGCAATCTACAAGCCAATGAGGAGACGTTATATTACCATATTCAGACCCTATTGAATATTTATACTATGTAGGATGCCCTACTGAGTGGCGGCTCTTCGCTCAACCTTGTAACGTTAATGGACACTATCTCTCCTTCATGTGTCAAAATAAAAACAAAAATCTGATAATGTGGACCAGGTTATCATTTTCAGTCAGTTCAAGAAAGTAGAGCAGACGATATATCTACTTCTTAACTATCCATTCTAAATTAACCAAAGCTGTCAATCACAGCTTTAGAATTCAGACGTAGTAGGTACGTAGAGTTTGTATCTAAAGTGTCCATACAACCTGCATAGCGCAATAACACGTCAGCGCGCCGCGAAAGAAGCCCTGGGTTCGATTCCCTGTGGAGCAGACGTTTGAGTGATGATACAAATTTATCTCAGTTTTCTTGTGTGTTTCCATGACAAGCAGGACATAGGAATGAGTGTGAAAATGGCCAATGATTTGAATTTGAATTAATATAAGCAGTATTAATTTAATTAAAAAGATACATTTAATTTTAAACAAAAAGAAATGTCCAAGCGTTCTCTTATATAATTAATGCGCGGTAGATTTTTACTACCTGTACAGTTTGTGAATTTATTCATTAATTACAAAACAAAGATCAATCTAGCATTCCCGCGAAACAAGCGGGCTTATGAATAAATAAACAAGTGTTTATATAATGTTCGGCCGGGATTAAAATTCAAATATTCTGACAAGTCAATCTAGCCAGCGGTCCCCGGTCGCCCCCCGCCGAATGAGTATGCAGGGGATTATTTGATACTTGACCAGTATAAATTGTTGGATCCGTTGAAACAATTTTGGAGATGCGTACCTAATAATATTGAAGAGATCCACTTATTTTATCAAAGTATATCTATTTCTGACATAAAATACATAATTTTCATTTAATTTCTACTAACATAAATGATTCAAATTAAACATTAATAAATAATAACATAACTTTGAGAAACTCACGTGACTTACATACGTCCTGAGAAACTTTGTTTAGTAATTTTGAAGTTTGTTTGAGATTTTTTTAATTTAATCATGTTTGTGATTAATTCATAATTTAAAACTTTCGATAAAAAATTATAGTTTAGGAATGTAGGTAGATACTTATCAGATAGGTACAGTAGGTACCTACAAGGTGCTTAGGTTCTACTCTTACCTCTTACATTATAACCTAACTAGGAGTTACAAACTTGTAAATAGGTTGGTACTACCTACGGATATAAATGATGACTAATGAACAATAAATATACTCCATAACTTTTTTATTACCATCAAAAATTCAAAGGCTTACCGGTTTTTTTGTACAGCTTAATCGGCAACCGTAAATCAAAAGGAAAGTAATTAAAGCCGGCCGCTATATTATCAGAAATTAAAACATCAAAATCAAACACAAAGACGCCATATTTGGTCGGCAGGCACACAGTGGAACACGCACCGCTAACAGAAAATAAGGGACACACAGAAAGACAGGAAGGGCCGGTGTGAGGGAGAGGCGAACAAAACACGGTAACAAACGAAAGGGAAGGGCATAGTGACGCGATGATTGAACGCGCCACAAGAAAAATGATCACCCGTCAAGCGGCGACTGAGAGAAACTACCCCTAGCGTGCGAGATAAGGCGCGCGATACATTTACCCTTCAAGTTGGAAAGGGACGAAAAGTGCCAAAATAGGGGTGACGTACGGTGATGGATTATGCTTTTCTCTCTAAAGAAGGGAGGGGCTCACAGGTCGTTATGGAAAAAGCTGAGGGAAGTGGGGACCGACATGTGTCGGAGACGCAGACCAAACCGATGGAGCCCTTAATTGATTTCTGTATGACTTGAAAACAAATGAAGATCTGTGCATACTTGATGACTTTGTTGCAACATAATGATTGCATACGCAATTATGCACCTCAAATTGATTTGTCCAATTTTATCAGTTAAGTTTACGAGTACCTACTTAGTTGTTAGTATCTTAATTTAATAATTTTATTCGACCTTGCACATTATTGCACATTATTTCATCCAATGCATTCCTGTTATTCAAGAGCATCATGTAGAATATCAAAAACAACGGATATATCAATATCATAAAACTTTATAATTATATTTCAGGTTATTCACAGGTTATCCACAGTTACACTATCATTATAGAGAATATTTCGTATTATTCAATACTCCAACACCAAATAATATTTAGGTAGTGGTTGTAATGGTAAATATGTGGTGGTTAACAATACATAATATTTCGTTACTAATACATAAAATATCAGTATAATTAAGTTTACTTGTTTCAAAAACTCAACGTTAAAATAAATGCTATTTACAAGAATGATCTTAACGGAATGTCGAGCTTAATAGATAAATAATTGCCAATTTAAAACTTGGCCTACTTTGCGAACTTTTACGCAACTTCTTCATTATCCTCCGAGCATAAACAGAAATTACCGAAATTAATCTCCATGTTAACAGGTTCTTCTCCAACTAATGCGTCTGCAACTATCAAAAACTAGTTCAATTAGGCAATCCCACCCTATGCAAAAATGTTTAAGGGACAGCTAAAATGCCACTAACAGAAGGCTTTTGTCCACTTTGAAGAGAGCTTATTGTTTTTAGCCATTGTTATATGAAAATTTAAATCCTTAATTATTCATAGGATTGTTTTGCTTGACAATATTTTCATAATAGGCCGAGGGTTTGCAAGGGAGGTAATCGGTCTGATTAATAAATTGTCAAGTTGAATCCAGCGTTAGAATATAAATTGTTACCGCAAATATTTCATTCCATTATAACAGCGAACCCGCTCATTGTTTTACGAAATGTCATATCTCTTCCTGTCACCTGATTGTTTTGGCTTAAAAGCTCTGCTGAAAGTGTTTCAAATTCTATTTTTGTTTTTCATGTGACGAATAATGTACCCAATTACCCATGTATTTCGTAATATCTTTCAGTGTTGGAATATTTTTGTTGTGAGCATAAGTAAATGTGTTGTCACCAAAATGTATTTTTTTTAATTTACTCTTTATTGAAAAGTCGAAGATCTGCAATATACGCAGGTAATAACAGTCACACCGCAGCTATAATTTGAATTAATGTTCATCATTATTGCATTTAACTTTCTTAAATACTTTAGAGAAACATTTTAATAGGTAGTCACTTACCTACTATATTTTTAAACAAGTAATTACGCAGTGTTCTTTCTGTATGAACAATAAATATGTTAAACAAGAATATAACAAAT
>DWIY01000076.1:0-18910 GCA_018248615.1 Erynnis brizo brizo
TTTTAAAGTTAAAACCGAGAATAGCGAGGGCTGAATGCCGGCCGGCAGCGTGACAGATCGCTTTAAGACCTAAAGAATTCCAAATTACAAACAATCAAAAATATCAATTTAATAATGAAAATATCACATATTTGATCCATGATCAGGCATTTCTTGGGCCGCATGGACATTGCGGGCGTAACTAACACTCTGGAATCGGAGAGATACTAGTAGCTAAAGAGATAGCAGACATTTTTCGAAAAGTGTTTCAAGGCAAAATCACGTTGAATAAATTACTTAATTAATTTTGTAATATCCGAACATAAAAATGCAGTCTCCACCCAGAATGGGCTGACTTTTTGAAAATAGTTTTTTTTTTACACATTATGAGATAAGTATTTTATTTACAAATGTTATGTTTCAGCGTGCCTCAAATTTCCATTTTTTTAATGATTTTGGAGACGCCTTGCGAGGTTATATACCCGTCATATCAAATAGGCCATTCAACTGAAACACTTCGAAAAACCTTTGACAGCTCCTGGGCTATAACTGACGTAGCCTCCAACATTTAATTGCTGGACAGTTAGCCGAAATTTCAATTTTGTTGTGATTTTCTTTCTCACGCGTCGGCGTGTGAGAACGCGAGAGTTTTGATAGTCATTAATACGGAGTATTGTCTGGTTCGGCCGTTACGCAAATATACACTACATTTGAACCTTTCGCTGATGTCGTGCGATTGTTAAAATTTTACCGCTTATTTCCATTACACTTTTTAATTGCTCGATTAGAGACTTTTACTAAAATCAGGTTAGTAAAACGAATTTGCCTCATAGCATATACAATTATACATACCGTAAGTTATCTTAAGTCTAATCAATAAGAGGAAAAGCTAGTCCATAGATTTGCAGTATGTAAAGGAAGGCAAATCCATATGTTTTGATTATGGAAGAGTGATTGTAGAAGTGACTAATAAGGAGGTAATAAGCATGACCAGTGAACTCTACCTTGACTAAACTTTTTAAACGAGTGTTTTACAGTTTATTTATAATTACAGTTAATTTATAAACTAAACTTAGTTTTTTCAGAATATTTGTCAACTGTATAAGTACCGCACTAAATTAAATACTTAAGAACCTGTTTCATAAGTGGTGAAAAAAGTGATACCTTCTTTTATTTATTTATCAAGTCTAAATACTGATGAAACAACAGAATGACATTACAATAACGACGTCGTTAAGCCACTTACAATAATTATATCCTACGCATAGAACGCGCGCTCATACGGCAGAACAGAGCACGCAGACACGGCAGAGGCGAGCGCAACACGCGCCCACGCGTTACGTATGCAATCAACGTAAATGTCATCGCGGTCGGCGACGACGCTATTGACAATGGCCACCATAACAACCTCTAAGAAATAGGACTTTTAAGTCAATGACGAAATAGGACTTTTTTCACGCTTTATATATTATATATATACAGTTATAAAAACGTCAAACAGTCCAGTAAAGACTGGCACACTTATCAAGAGCCCTTTATAACATTAAATATTTAAATACCCTCAAACTGGTCTGATGCTGGAGTAGTGGTACAACGTAGTCTTATCGTGTTTGGGCAGGTTGCATTTATTATTTAGAGGCGAAAGGAGAGTATGAAGCCGGAAGAATTATTTCTTTTACAGGACTAACTATTCGGCACAATTCTGCCCGGTCATCTTGCTATCAGTCCACTTAGTCCAAGAGCGGCCGTTACTCTTTGCATTGTAAGACATTGTATCGAAACGTTTTACTCGGATACCATTCTTCTCCATCAGGTCCATCAGCCATGCCTTTTTCCACGTTAGCCTCGAAAGCTATTTATTATTGAAAACCCGTCACTTTTATTAAACCGAAAATTAAATTATCTACATATTACCAGCCCCTTGCTAAATGCTTTGACAAAATTTATATTCATTATTATGTAGAGTAGAAAAAATCCCACCCATCCAAATGGGTATCGCACACGAAATCACTTGCTTTGGGAAAATGCTTCTGAAACAAAACAGCGAAGGTACTTGCGATCTATAACAATCGCGAACTCACGCATACTGAAGACATGGTCAGTATGGTCACCCTCCATAACACAATAACACAACGCCTTATATCCACCTCCGCAAACAGTCCCCGCCCAGTTTTTCCAACAAACTTGATTCGTCATGTCCAATTACAGCCGACGCACGACTTTTCACACTACCGACCATAAAACTTAGAGCCGCTTACTGTATGAGATTAGTTTTATATACGAGTACATTGTGTTGGCGCAAAATCAAACGCGAGGTAACATCGATTCATTATGACTGCAGATCGCCAAGGAGTCGAAATTCGACTATAATTTATTGAAAATTGAATCTGATGTAATTGAATTGATTTTGAATCTGAATCACGTTTCAATCACGTTAGTATGTGATCTACTCAAACTTATGGTAGGGTGCGTGGCGTTTTTTGATGAATTTCAAAATCAAAATCATTTATTTGCACGAATATGGGTTAGTAATTGGTTTTACAGGGCAGTTTGATCAATCCATATTCAGCTTTTCAGGTATGCAAATTAAAAAATTAAAATAAAACTTATGTTAGTTAAACTTATAAAATATTAAAACTTATTACTAATACACAATTTCATGTATTTATAATGCATTTTATTCAAAAATATTAGAATTCTTACATTTAAACTTTAATTGCGCTAAATTTCAAATTAGTCCGATTTTTTTCTATAAGTGGGTACATAAAAGGATATTTTGATGATAAGGAACACGTTTTACGTTAATGTCGTTGGAATCACGATTAACGTGACGCGTTTTGACTGGCTACTCGAAATGACATCATTTTGTGAGCTATTGACGTAATATTATGACTACTATGTGATTTCTGTAATATCCGATGTTAAGCTATTAATTTGCGAAAAAGACTACCTAGTGTTTAACTCGGAGCTGTCATTAGTTCAAGGAGTATTGTCTCGGTCATGTAAATGTGTATAGAATTATCGACTTACTGCGCCAGCAAAATACGCATACATAATGTTTTTATTATGATTATGTTTGGTGTATGTGTGTTAACTGTAAATACGAATAGATAGTTAAAACTTTTTAATCTTAATTTTGAGAGTTTCTACAAGTCCTGAAGTCCTACAGTCGTTTCTTTTCGAGGACGTTCATTCACCTGTAGATAGGCTATGTCATTTCAATTACTTAACGCTACCTACTATAATAATGTCATATCAGAATACAATTATTAAAATCAAAAGCGTTTCCATATAAATTTTCCTACGTAGCCGTCCGTCGTTCAAAGTTATTTTGTGAAAAACACGTGTTAAATCCATGGGTCATTTTACCCTGGTCATTGGCACTGGTAAACGAATGGCGGCGTCGGTTCCCACGCGTGTGCTTTACCATTCGGTGGCTTTTTGCGCTCAACTGATTTTTTAGGAAAAAACCTGACAATCACGTTTTCCATTCAACACCTTTCCTACAATACGTCTCAGTGATTGGAAGCTGTGATGACGGAAATGAAATACCTACTGGGTTTGAGACAATTTCTATGAGTCACAAAGTCACAAATGTTGGCCTGTAATAATAATGAATCAAGGCAGTCATATAGTATAGATTTTTATGCAAAATGATAAATAAAAGAGTTTTCTTTTTTATTAAGGATCTTATCTTAAAATAAATACCTAACTTCATTTTCTGATGTAAATTCTGCAGTGAATTTTGCACCGTGTCTGCCTTCCATTATCAAGTTTATGTCCTACAGTAAGTCCCCGGAACTTTAAAAGCCTTTAATGGAAAATTCCAGTAATAGTTATAAACTATAACATGGATGGTACACGTGTAAGCAATTTAATTAAAACCCGCTCTGCACCGGAAAACACTAGTAAAATAAAAAGACTGTACCTACTTCACTGTACTTTTACCTAAAGTTCTATTTTTCTTTATAGTACCTACTTAAGTAGTTCAGTGAGCAAGTAACTGTAACATCCGTTTTCAACACAGTTCTAAAGATCCTACTTTATTTCAGTCTTCAAAATTAGCAGCCAAATACGACTTAAGATATTTTACCACATCAAGTGGCCACCATGCCTGTTTGTAACTAATATACTACGGTATCTACTTTTTCATTTCCATGGTTGGTAGAGGCACCAAAGTGGTGGTATCATTCCTATCATTTGTATCATGGTATCATTCCTATCTATATCATTTGGCTCTACCACCTATAGAGCCATAGTAGCTCGTCCGGGGAGGTGCCTTACCACCAGCCTCTTAACCCGTCGTAAAGTAGCATGTTTTACCTCCCTACCATACCCGGGAGGTAAGGTTGCCGGGTATAGGTTATTTGAGGCAAACATCTTAGTCCACATGAGTAGCAAAGCACCCTCATACAACCTCAGATACGATTTTTTCTCTATTTGAGGCTGGATGCGGGGTCCATGGGCTACGGTGACCACTTAATGATTTTAAGTGGCCTGCGTGCACTTTGCTACTCAATTATTATAAAAAAATGGTAAGATCTTGATAAGTAATGGTACAATAATTCCGTGATCAATACAAGTAGCTAATAAGTAGCCGATCTCTTCAATACCTGTCTGGAAACGTCCATTAGGTACTTATAAAGCTATAGTATGCAGTAGCACGCACGGGACTGCGTGATTACGCCCCATGCTGCGCTGAAGACGCGGCATCATTGTCAAGTGCGCACATATTGGGTTATTCCCGATAATGTTAACTGATTCTACCAAATTTCAATTTTTGTTCAATGAACTTTTAGGTGATCAATTGACCAGCGTAATGGACTATGGCTTTCTTTATCTTTTGTGAGAAGAGCCCCTATAAAAATTGGTTTTTGGGCAGACAAGATACCTACTTCTCCTGAATATGTACCTACGGATTAAAGAAAAGAAGAAAGCAGCAGATAAAAAACATAAAAAAAATTCAAAATAAAATGATCGTAGGTAGGTATCTACTATCTAGACTCTTGACTAGAGCGTATCTACAACAAACATTAAAGAACAGCACTGTTTAACAAAGACTTTTTTTTTAAAGAAGAGTCCAACATCAGATCGATTAGAAATCCTGTCTGACTGAAGTCATAATTATGTAGGTACCAATCTATTCATGAGGACTGGTGAGTCTGGTGGTCTATTCATAAGATGGTACCCTAAAATAAAGTAGGCACTCGTACCTATCTCCAGCAACCACAGGCTCTACCATATAAAATTTAAAATACTAAATACAAGCACTTATAAAATACTAGCACTAGCGATATGATTTTCTCCTGGTTGAATGCCTAAACATCAACGAGAGTTACATAAACATAATTGATAGTTGCGACAAATCTGTTGTGGACGTTTGGAGATTTACGGCAAACCTAGTAGCAGTGCTAGCTATGGTTTATAGGGTATCTGAGACGCAAATGAGATGCTGTCTGCGTCACCTATCAGCCCTTCCTCTCAGTTTCAGCCATTTTGGGAAATGAGTCAGATTTTTTTTCCGCTTTGAAGTAAATAAACATATGAACCAACTAATTTTCAGTTGGACAAGAACATGAACAAGAACATGATCTCTTAAACCTGGATTCCTGAGAGTTCGATATTGTTCTCAAAGGCATGGCAAGTCTACCAAGCAACATTAGGCCAGCGAGGTGGACTATATCTACTATATAGCCTACATCCTTCCTTGTGGGAGACCTTGCCCTGCAGTTGGTAACTCACCTAAGAGAAAATAACTGTTTTTAACCTTTAGGCATTTATTTTATTAATTTTCTTGAAAGATTTTCTTTTATAAGACAAAACCTTTATAAAGCTGTACGAATCACTATATTTTAGAAAAAGTGCTTCACTTTCTCATTAAATACTCTTTAAAAATAATATCTAGTCAAAGCAAATAACAAAAAATGCTCCCTTTGAAGTTTCTTAATGACGACCACGTTGTAAGTTGTAAGTCTTCCGGGTCTTCTCGTTATTTCCACTTTTCTTCCTGTTTCGTTACAAAATATTTCTCATTCCACTTGTGTAACTTCTGCTTTTTGATTTAGTGGGTTGAAACTTACAAATACTTGATACCTATGTTAAGTTGGAATTATTTTCTACGACGAAAACTTCACCCAATTCCCTCATATATTTTTGAAGTTTTATGGGTGGTAGAGCCATATTAGCTCGCCCGGGGAAGTCTTATTGTCACAAACCGACTATTGCTCTTGTTTTGTGTTTCGATGGTGGAGGTGTGGTTTCCAGAGATACATACTTTATTTCCGGGGAACATAGTCCTCATAAGAAGCAAACACAAGAACCCACCCTCATACGACCAACGATAAGATTTCTATCCTATAGTATAAGAGATTGAACGTGGACGTCTATGGCAGTCTTACCTAACACCAGTTGTGTTTTATTGTTGGGCTGTTACATGTACGTACGGATTGCTCATCGTAAAAATAATCATTATAACAAAGGTAAGACTTTAAAGTGAGTGAGGGCTTCCTTGTACCTAAGTAGGTACATACTTCGATTACGGAACTCGTGAAGTAAGTCTTTCCAATTTAGTACAAAAAATACTTTAACGTTCTAACGTTTAAAGAAACTACAAATTTCAAAGGCTTCTTATAACCGAGTTGACCGTTTTATAAATAACAGACCCCTCCGTACATTGCTAAGCCTTTTCTTACGTAAAAAATGTTATTTGTTTTGTGCAAAATTAAATAGGTTTTTCAGTATTTTTTTCAGTTTTTGTACTTACTCAAGCACAAAGTCACGGACTCAATCAAAGTGACACACTGAGTCTATAGTACCAAAAAATGTAGTGCTTTAACAAAAACTTGTCTTTTACGGGCTGGGGACAATATTAGTAAACTAGAGATGGACTGAATCGAGGTTTTAACGAGTAACCGAGTGTCGAGTAGATTATTTATCACTCAACTCACTGTCTTATCACTATTTTATCACTCAACTATTCTACTACTTACATAAATGCGAAAGTATTTATCACTCAACTCACTATTTTATCACTCAACTATCCTGCTACTTCTATAAATGCGAAAGGTTTTGAGTAGAGAAAATGCTTAAACGGATTTGGGCGTCTGGTATGCAGATAATTTATATCAAAAAATTTCGATCAAATTAAAAGGGACAGGACCAAACAATAACTTGATAACTGGACATTCTTTCTTTACCAACCCGTAGTAGACCAGCTTGGTGGACCTACATCCCTCTCATTGTGAGAGGAGACCCGATACTGTAGTGGGTAATTAATGGGTTAATGGGGTTACTGTCAACTGGACATTCTGCCTACATGTGCTAGTTCCATTAATAAGTATCTACATACCTACCGTCTGACTTAAGACCTTCGTAGACCGCTAAACAAGAAGCTGGGGCCTTTGAATCCAATTGTTTCCCGCTGCCTTTTTCACGTCATCAGTCCACGTGGTCCGATTGTCGCCTGTACTAATTTTTCCAAGAACCTGTGGCCAGTAACCAGATAGGCCTAATAAACGAAAATATAGAATTATAAATGAGTACGCCAAGGTTCGGTTATAATTTAAGTAAGTTACACTTATAACCGAACACTCGGGCCATCTCTACCTACTATAAATCAATATCATCGAATTTTTTGTTGCTATAGTTAGTCTAAGCGTCAAACGCGCCTGATAAATGAGGTTATGAGGAAAATGTCTCGTAGTTTCTAAGAGGTTTTGACATCAAATTGATTCTTTAACCAACATGGCAACATTGTCAGAATATTGTTGTAGACGTTATTTGCATTTATTATTCTAAAGTAAAAATTTGACATCGAAATTAAAAATATGAAAATATTTTTAACTTTTATTAGATAAAATTAAAATTATTTAATTCATTAAATTTTAACTTTCTAAAATTTTTATTATCTCAGCTGCTATAAAAAATTGGAAATTTGAATCAAAACAAAATCAGACATAATTGAAATATTTATGAAAGAAGAAGGTTAAGAAGAAAACTTTTATTTTTTATATTCATTTATTTTGGAAAAACAGTTATCTTACAAAGTATTCTAATACACTTAGTTAGTGTTATAATAGGTAAGTACCTATAAAATAAATACTACATCTTACTATTAAATCACAATTCCATAAAACTTGACGTTAATATACACAAATTGAGAGTTAAAGTTGCCTACATAACATTATACAGGTAAAATGAATACATACATAAATACACTATGTAAAACTTCTATATAAAATTATGGATATCGGCAAAAATCTACATTTTTATCTAAATTAACCTACCTTAAAATACATTTAGGAACAGATAGATTTACTAAATCTAAATATTACTCCACTATAAAGCTTTATAATACAATTAAGATTTTTTAGGAATAAGTGCCTTTTAAATTCTTGAAGTAAAACTACTCGATCCACAACACAAATAGAGGCATCACATTATTAACTTGATCTATTTTAGTAGTAGGTATTGTTGCGTATAATGTAAGAAAAGAAAAGTAAACTTTAATGAAAAAAAAGAGCGATAACCTTTGGTTCTAAATTTATCGCTCTTTATTGCTTTACGGTTTCATTATTGAAATGCCTTCATTGCGACAAAATAATAAAAGAAAAAAATTAAAACTTGATGATTATATAGGTAAGAAGTAAGACGCATGAGAAGTCTCCCAAAATTACATTCGGCAAAGTCTGTGAATTTATTTCCGGAAAGTGTTAACATACCTATCTAAAATTCAAAAAGCACTTCTAAATACGAGTACATAGTTGTACATTCTCTAAAACATCTTTACAAAACGAATTACTTCCAATCCAATGCAAAACAATGAAATTCTTTAGATGTGTTCCGATATTTTTATAGTCGTATTGTTCAACTATGTAAGCCTTATTTATTCACAACAATGTTTATACAAAAATATCTTATTGCCCCTATTTTCCTTATAATATACATATAATATAGGTCCGACATATAGCGAATTGTAGCTCATAAAATAATCCGCGTAAAGGCAACGTTTATGCAAATCTTATTTAAATTAGTGTGACAATAAAACAGTTTTACAGGACTGAATTAGAAATTAAGTGGATTGTATTTAATTTTTTTAACAAGGGATCGACGAGTGCTCATTATGATTATTTACATATTTGATTCGTTCAAGCAAATCATAGCTAAAACTTAAACAATCGTTTTTCGCCGCCTCATTTTTGGTCCAAATAGTAATAATAATATATCTATTAATTAAAAATGTGACGTGACGGCCAAAGATTTTGATGAGGGATATGTCCGACCTTTAAGTAGGTATACTTTTTGTACATCAATCAGTGAACTCTGCCCATGTCCATACCGCCAAGTTGGCCCAGGTACGGATACCCGGACTTAGCCTCAGTAGGGGAGTGAGCGTGGGACGCGTAGTGAGGAGTGTTCGTACCGAAGAATGAACTGCAACAAAGAAAACAAAAATCAATAAAATAATTCAATCATTAAAATATTAAATTTTAAAATAATGGAAACTTTATCGTCGAAAACAGAATCAGATACCTATCAATAATACCCGCCGGTAGCCCTACAGTTGCCAATAAGTTCGTATTAATTTCTTTAAAATATCGATTTGCTAGCTAACTAAACTAAAATAAAACTGTACATATTTGATGAGAGGTAATTGTTATGAATATTAAAGACGTCGTATACAATCCTAGCACGTTTCAAAAGAAAATATGAATGCATCCCAATTTTATAATTTAACCAAAATATAGGTATTATCACAATGAGAAAAGCAACAATTTCTCTTCATCACATCACAGTCACAAATACATGATATAATACAAATATAATATTTTTCCTTTTCTCCAGTATAAAGGTATTAAGGATAAGAAGGAAATATGATTTGTTCTCTTCTAATAAATAATTACGATTCTGTGAATAAACTGGCATTTGCCTGTTTCCGTTCGAATCTGTATTGGACGGGAAACATCTATAGGTAGCTTACATTTTTATATACAAACCGAAAATATCGCGTCCGGTTAACCTTCCAAAACAGAATATAAGAATATAGAATAAGCGTCTAAGGTAGAACAATGCACGCTAACAAAAATAATTTTGCATGTTACACTACGTTATTACGTCTCGCAAAAAATGGTTTATTAATGTTAAAAACACAAACATGGTCAAATTTGTGAACAGGTGAACACATTAGAATGTTTGTGTTTGAACTTTTATAAACCATTTTTTTTAAATATGAATATTACAGGAACAACTAAAGTTAAAGAACAATAAAGAGAACTTGGCTGAAACACTGCCAGTCAAAATTTTAACTCATTTACTCACTGACCCTAAGTTTATGAAATGTGGAGAAGAGCGTGGGAGCGAAAAGCGTACCGCAAACGAATGAACCAAATGAACGAACTGAACATGCAGCGAGTTGTAATTGACACACATATCGATCAATCGGTAAAGCCCGAATCGAAATTTCACAAAATGGATCCGGCACAACACTAGTTTATAAAATACTAAAAAGAACTTCAAAGAAAACGTGGAAAGTACCACAGGTCTTTCTTTGTTAAGTATAAGTATTAAATATTTATTTTTTAATATTATGAACGTATTTATGCGTAGGTACTTCATCGCTTATACTATAATGAATTAGACCAGGTGACTTATTATTTGATTTTTAGGTATAGAACATAACATAGATTTTTTGAAAAACTCGTATCTTATCTCGTACCTTATAGAAATTTGAAATGTTATAGAGAACAGACAAACTTTACAATTAGGTATTTAATTAAAACGATTAAACAACAACACATTTAGGCCCCTATCCCACTGGCGTTATGCGAGCGTTGGCTTTTCTCCAACGTCTTCCCAGCGTTGTCGCGACGTTAACGTTGCGCCTCCGCTGAACGCAACGTCACCGTCACGCACATGCTGCGATTTCAGGCGTACAATCAGAGACAAAATGGATTCCGACGAGGAAACACTACTGTTGGCTTTGCTACTTCGACGAAAATTACGTAAAAGTAAAAGAAATTATCATCGTCAGTTTTAGGATAATCTATGGTCCAATCGATTACAAGAAAGTGAATATTTTGCACTGTAATCTAATAGTATTACAAATAATGAATCTGAATTTTATAAATATTTGCGAATGCCCGAAGACTACATTTGACGAACTTTTAAAAGTGATTCAAAATGACAGGCAATATAATATTTAGACGGCGTGATTGTAGGAACTTGTTATCAATAAACGCAACATTAACGTCGCGTCAACGCGACGTTGTCGCTGCGCAGACGTTGGAGAAACGCCAACGCTCGCATAACGCCAGTGGGATAAGGCCCTTGGAATTAGAACAAACAATAGGACGAAAAATGGCGGAGGCTTGGAAAAAGGATCTTCCGTCACCTTTACAGAACCCTAATGATCCATATGCTGAGAACCTATCGAGCATAATAATAGGTGTAATCATAGAGAGAAGCTCTAATTCAGCTTTGTAATTGTTACTTAGTTTTGGCCTACCGGAGTTCGTAATGGCCAGAACGGTAGTCTATTTAAATGATGATTTGATGAAATCGTGAGTGTAATACGCTTCTCAGATCTGTAGCCAAAGCATTAATTAAACCATCTTGAGGTCGCATTCCATATAGTGTTGGACGTAGCTACTAATCCAGTAAAGTAATTACTACCGAATACATATAAAAAAAACCCTTCTTAAAATTACCTTAAAAACCCGGCCATGCTTCGTATAGTAGTCTTGCAATTCTGCAATACTTACTTACTTTGCAAACTTTAAATCAAATCAAATAAGTAGTTACAGTTTTAAAAGACAAACTGCAATATTTATCTTTAGGTATGTCCTAAAGTTACCCTAAAATCAAAACATAGTTCCATAGAATAAAGCCGATATAAAGCGTGTAAAACACAATAAAGACATTCCTTCCCCAACCCAACTTCTAACAAATCCTTTCCTCGGTCATTACGTAGCCGTTTCACTTTCTCGAGCAAACGTTGCCTTTTTAGAAACCTTGCCTAATTACGTTTCATGTTAAGCACAAAGCAGGTGGTATGAGAATGCAATCAGATTCGCGATTAGTACCGAGGATATCATTATTCATTACCGAAAGCTGCCGGCAATAAGTGGAATGTGGCACGCAACAAGTGAGTTTTCCAAGTAAGTAATTAATCAATTATCTAGCCTCTCCATTGTTTCTGAAACTTTGTTGCCTCGGTTTTAGGTTGCTTACGAGACAAATTTGAGGTTTGGAAATAATTCGGTTTAGAATTACGAGTACCTAAATAAGTAGCTTTTTGTAATGTAGTTTGTAGTTTAGGTAATCTCTCAAGCTATTTAATAAGTTGCATATTTAACGGGTTATGATATGGGAAAGTGAAAAGTATCTCATTTTAATGAATTTTATCGATTGAAAGATTAAGTAAGATCTTTTGATAAAGATAGTTTTTTAAAACAAAAAAGTTAAAACTGAAATACTTTTAACTCATGACGTAATTTCAAAGACCGAAAGACATTCAAACGAAAGAATATCCGTCATCGGTAACATAAAATATCAAAAAGTATTGTACATGAAAAATCAACAGCATGAAACTAAAACATGTGTTAACTTACGATGACTTATATTTATGAGTAATCAAATAGCTGTGTCGCACCGACTCATGATTCAAATGATTGAATTCAATCAAACTCCAAATCAAAGGCAATTTTGTTCTGCATCCATCAATCACTTGCAACGATCGAACGGTTTCATGATTCGAACTGACCAAAGGTTGCGGCGAATGCTTTAGGAAGTCGAATGCAAATAGCGCAGATAAGTTTTAATACCAGCTGTGGGGCAGTTTAATGGTCGGGTTCACTACGCTAATGTCACGTTCGCCTCTATTAATTGCGAACCGAACGCTACAAAGCAACGTGCGTTTATCTGTTTTCCGCGATACAGGTGTATTGTTCGGACTTAGATCGTGAACTTAAATTGTTCCCACTGCCTATATTTTAGCGGAAAATGGTCCCTTTCTAACGGTGAAATTTATACAGTTGCGCTTTATGAGTTGGCTTACAGAAGTTCTGTAAAGTCTGACCGCTTCGACCTCGGGTTTAATGCATTTACGAGAAATCGCCTTACGTAACCTTTGAGTCCCCGAGTACCTATGTTGTACGGGATACATTATACAAATTGAATTCCCAACTGTATTACTTAAATACTAAAACTTACTTATCCTAAGATTTAAAAGAGCAGATACGTGATTCAATGAATATCTTTGGAGTGTTTGCAAATACATAGCAAGTAGGAAAAAATTATGGGGGACACCATAATTTTAATCGTTTATGTCTCTTTGAAAGGCCTCGGTTCAGCAATCAAATTTTATTTATGGTCAATTACTGCTTAATTACTAGCTACCAGTAAACAACCATTATTATGACAAGCACTACTCCAAACTACCACTTACGATCGCACACCTTCGTTATAAAATACAGACAGATTTATGAAAAACACCTTTTTCAATTAAATCAATTAGTCGATGATACCATACAACATAAAACATTTATGTTTTAGGTGACAGTAGAGAGGTAAGATTGTTATTAAAATGAATGTACCAGTATGTTCATACTCGTAGTTAACACATATATAAAACAATTTCGACAAATCTATGTAGGTACCTCACAATGACCACAACCAAACTATTATGGTGTTACGTCAACCGTAGTTGCCGAAAGAGTTAGGTTAGATACATCGCCATATAAACGTGTCTAGCCCATATATTATTAGAATGTATCTCATTGTGCTAAGAAAGATATTGTGTGTGGTCCAATGTGAGGTTTATAGACGTGCTTTGTCTCGATAACACAGATAAATGTCTGCGACGTTTTGAATACTGACCGACAATGAGCCACACACTCTTTCGTTAAATCTACTGTGACGTTGTACACATGTGATTTAAGATTACTTTGTTACGTTTTTTAATGGAAATCGGTAATTTCTTAATAGCGAGGCGGTGGGTGTACGTGGGTAAAAATTCAATTAATAATCGATCAAAAATCTGTATAAAATTCGCAGCCCTATTGCGTTCACGATCCGATCGGCGTATTACGAAGAGCGGCATGTAATAACTACCCGCGCGCCGTATAATGGCCGACTTCTTACACTCTTAATTGATTAGCGGCCGCTCCAGCTAATGATAAAGGAAGGTGAAAAGAAATAAAATGAACGCACCCCGATTTGCGATCGAAGCCCACGCCTGGATGTTACGCTGCAAATGAACGAGCCACCGTTCGACGGAAAACAACTTCCGATAGATTACTTACGCTCAACGAGGAGCATATACGTGTGTGCAACGTTAACTCGACTCTATAAAAATCAGTTAATAACACCCATAACACCATACGAGCTACGACTTCAGTCTTTTAAATCGACATCAGCAAAAGGTTAGTTTACTATAATTTTATTGCGCATTCATCTCTGAGTCCGAACATAACTAAACATCAATCAATTATTCATAAAGCTTCCACTTGCCAAGGATTATAGAGACATTAAAGATACTCCATCTTATTAATAGATAATTCAGATTCTGTTGGTTGTTTATTACTCTATTAAACTTACCTATAATTTTCTGGCCATCCGCCGACATCCGCGAGCTTATTCTGAGCATGACCGCTCAGTTGCCTCGAGGTCCAGTGGTTATGTGACATTGCGTGGTCCTGTTTCGTGTAGTCTCCGTAACCGTACGGATGGGGCATGGCTTCAGTGGGGCTCGCGTACGTAGGATGTTGGTAGGTAATTCCACTTGGCTGGTTCGCAGATGGGCTTGACGCTGTCGGGCTCGAACTTGGCGGTGTGGGTTCGGTCGGTGCTTGCAGTGGTGTCGGGATTTCGGAAGAGTGGGACAGAGGTGTAAGGTTTCCGGATGAAAATGAGCTTGATGTTGGAGGATGGAGAGATGAAGCCGCTAGAGCCGACTGACATACTGGAGCTGCTAGCGCTGATTGGTGAAGAGATGGAGCTAGAGCTGAATTTAGCACTGAGCTCGTTCCCAACGCAGAGGAATAAGATTGTTGCCACGAAGCGCACTGGGCGTTGAAGCTTGAGGGCGGTTCGTATTGTTGATGGACGGATGGGAAAGCGGATTGTAAGGACATTGTATTGAAGGCACTTAATTGTTGCGAGTTAAGTTGCTTCCGCAGGCGGGCTCTTCGGTTCGAAAACCATACCTATGAAAGAAATTATAGAAGCTATAGAACCGTTAATGCTTTTGTTAGTTTTAAAACAATAGAGTAGTTTACCTTTAAAGACATTAATCGTACTCCGATTAGTAGGAGATTACGAGATCCTTAAAAAATTTAACTTAGCTATGTTAGAAGATTAAAAATAATCCCTTTGACGGTAATATTGAATAGAAAAAAAGATGTTTATAAAATAAATGTCATTGACGGTTATCTATATTAAACCGAACACTTAAACTCAGCTAAAGTCTTTAAAATGGGTACCTAATATTATAATGCATAACTCTTACCTATATAATATAATAACAAAGTCGATTACATTTTGTGATAGAGTAACAATTATGAAAGGCTATTAATTCGACAAAAAGTGGTAAAAGAACGGTAGCAACATATGGTGGATCGCTTACAATGTTTTAATTAATTATGTAGGTAATTACGTCATTTTTTACGTCACGCTGTTTTTATGGGCGGGAAGCCAATGCAACCCAACAATGAGGTTATTTGATTACGTTCTACTGTAATCAACTTCCACTGACTTTCAAATTTTGTAAGAAGTTACAATGATTTTTATTAATTACGGAAATATGAACTGAAAGGGCGCATAACCTACTCGTAAATTTTAAAGTAAAAAAATATCATATTTTTATTTAAAGCTCTTTTAAATCATCACTACACTAAATATATCAGTTTTAAAACAATTTAAAATAGAATATTAAGTGCAGTTCATAATATCGTGACTAATATATCGTATGGTAGAGCAAGATCAATATTGAGACAATAAAAAACCAGTTAGTCATAGGTAACTGTTGTGTTACTAATTATTATGACGAATGTTTTGAGCAATCATAAATCTGTTTATCAAAGTAGTTTGTTGCCCATAGGCTTCTACTGATACTTTTTGAAAGGCAATAGTCACCGATACCTATAAGCCTATAGTATTTAATTTTAAAGTAATGTACAAACCTGAACTCTAGCCTCAGTAAGCTTAGTCTTCTGTGCCAGCTCTTCCCGCGTGTAAACATCAGGGTATTGGGTCCTTGTGAACGCACGTTCCAAAGCTTCCAGCTGGTCACCAGAGAATGTAGTCCTCGACCTTCTTTGTTTTCTTTTCAATGTAATACCCGGCTCAGATTCCGTGTCTGAGTCTTCACAAGATGACGGACCTATGGACAAAGGAAAAAATCCGTTGGTTTCGCCAATTGAGAATAAGTTTTAATTTTTATTGAAATAGGTTTGTAAATATATTACGTATTAAATTATTATTTTATTTAATCAAGGCATTGCAATAAATGTTCTCCAACAAAATAGAAGCGTCTGTAAAATCTTAGTGCGAAATCAATTTTGCGAAACAAAACCGTGTAATAGTTTCAATTTAATTTGTTTTATTTCGATAAAGTTTTTATTGTATTTCAAATCCTCTTTCTTTTGTTCTTAATCAATAAACAGTTTGTTTTGAACATTATAAAATTTGTCTTTACCTAATGTTACTTTCATTTTTTGTTTCATTGGGTCTATCATTAAGTCCATTACCACGGTTGCTACTGGCCACACGCGGTCCCGATTAAATCGAACGTAACCACATTGTATATTACGCTTATAGTACCCTCTAATGAGTTTCTTGGGTTTTAATAGATATTAGTCTACCTTGAATTGTTATTTTACTACTGTTTCAACATTAAAGCTACCGCAATAATTTCAAAAGTTTTGGTCTGATGGTTTTGACAATTCTCACTAGATAGAGTATTTTTAGTTGAATTTAAAGAACAACTATGTACCTATGTATCTAATTAATGGAAGTGACTTTTTTGAAAAGTTTATAGAACTAATGAAGGATGTTGTGTGCTGAAAAGCGCCGCAAACCTCAGGAAATATATAGGTAGGTATACCTACCTATTGAATTTTAAATGCGAAAGAGTGAATGTATGAATCTGAGCAAAGGGCCGCTTTTCCAGTGTAGACATTACTTTGGCCGCACAACTTAATATGCATAATCTTATCGCGGCGCGGAATCTCGCCGGCAAAACCGCACTCCGTCGCTCAACCGGGATATTAGGAGCGCCATTTTATATTGGATAGCTATACGGCACAAGACGTGCAGTACGGACAGATTGTCGTAATGCAAGCCTCGCGGCCAAACGCGATGGGATAATAACAGCTTTGGGTACTAATTTCATTTTTATAACCCACAATTTCCGAAGCCGACACAAGGGGCGCTGCCGTGGCGTGCGCGCGCGCCTCGCCCGCTTCACTTTTACGTGGATTATTAACTTTATACGGCATTTTGCGAAGTTTGCAAACGTTTCCGACTGTCTCATTATAGGAATAAAATTATAATAATAGTGTGCTTTAAACTAAATTAAGTGATTATGGTTTCGAATCGACGCTAAACACTATGATGACACGGCCAGTTATTTATGCATTACGTTGAAGGTTTTGTCGACGAATTAAAAAATAATTGAAATCTAATTTTTTCAAGGATTAGGCCGAGTGCAACTAAATGTATTGTTAATTTCAATTTTTATTGCCAGCCTTGCGGTTGAAGAATAAAGTAAGCATTAACGCTTTACCGACCCTATCGTAAAAGAGCCCTGGAAACTAGTTTAATATGCGGGTCGGCGCAAATAAGAATCGCACTATTCTACAACAAACAGTTCTTACAGTACACAAATACCTACTACAAACTCAAACCACGTCAAAGCTTTGTGTAGGCGTCGAGACGAGAGAAATATAGAAAACCTCGGATCGTATTTCAATATTCTACGAAAGTCACTTGTACCGAATTCTGCGAGGAAGCATCGTTTACAACAAAAATCAATTTACTGTTTCATAAAATTCATAAGTCCAAGGTAAGTATAACTTACCTAGAATACCATCAATGCTATGATTTCTTCTAGGGTCTGATTCATCTCGCTTGCCTCCTCTTATAAGCCTCGAAATGGAGCTCACAGACGGAGCAGTGTTTTTATCGCAAATGCCCTCTTTTATAAGTTTATCTCTAATCTCCCAGGAAAATATACCTGGGTTTTGTCTCTTGAGTTCTTCGATCCTGTTCTCTACTTCAGGCGTTGCCACCCTCGGCTTTGAACCGCCAATCACGCCTGGACGGATGGATCCAGTTTCCTGTAGACAATAGCTTCATATTAGAAACGTAAGGGTTAATATAACTCAACAAAAGTACGTGTAAAGGTTCTCTTTCTAGGCTTTTCTTGCTTGCTATCGACCTACGTCCAAGTTCATCGCAATGGTGTACATACATTCAGTATCACCCAATCAAAGTATTCTTGAAGTCGAACCACATTTTACTCATAAGCCACTATAATAACTCGTAAGGTACCTACGAGATTACCAAATACAAACATTACTGGTTCCGAGGACAATTAAGACAAAGCCATGCAAAACATTGAAGTATGGTTCGGCAGTCACCCACAAACCAACAGCTCGATTGGTTCACCATTTTTGTTCTGGTAAACAAATGTGACAATAGAGTTGCTGGTCCTCACCTGGTACTTATCTGTTAAGGATTTTGGAAGCGCCGCCATCTCCACGGTCTAGCTTGACGCTTCAGCTACAGTCACCCATCAATGAATAGATCTCTATCTATAACTATCGCAACTATTTAGCCCACCCTAGCTCTGGCTGATGGTACAACAGACGTTGCTGGTCCTCACCTGGTATCTGTTGAGGATCTTGGAGACGCAGCCGTGCGAGACGCGCAG
>DWIY01000077.1:0-18864 GCA_018248615.1 Erynnis brizo brizo
AAAAAATAAAAAATAAATGTTAGTGGTGGACAACCCGTACCACTTAGGGGTATAAAAAATAGTTGGTAGCCGACTCTCAGACCTACTGTATGTGCATATAAAATTTCATAAAAATCGGTCGAGCCGTTTCGGAGCAGTACCTATTGTAACTAAAACTGTGATATGAGAATTTTATATATAAGATAACATTTGAAGGGTCTGTTAAGCAAAACGGCCGACGGAAAATACGTGACGTCAGTAATGTTTTATGTACTTTGATTATCTGATACCTGGAAATTGGCCGTCTAAGCAAGCTAGCTGGTAGGCATGCGATCTTAGTAAATAAATACTAAACTACTTGATCGTCCACATTTTATTTGTCAGAAAATACGTGACATCTGGCGGCTCTGGGATCTTGATCTATAAGTTTTCGGCGTGGTTTATAATTTCATGGTAGAGGAACATTGCAGATTTCATAACGGAATTTTGCACCCAATTTACGCTTCGGCAGCAGAACAAATGGAAAATCGTTGGACATGCTAATAATTCAGGTTTTAAATGTTAAATAAAATTCTCACAGGAAAATTTAGAACCTAATAAAGAAGATAATCTATTGATTTACATCTTTTAAGGACATGGCATCAGCTATTAATAGGGAAGTATATAGGTATGTATGATTTTTTGTAAAAAATAAAACTTATTCTAAATGTTTGTTCGAGATAAGTAAGTGGTACTTTTGTAGAAGGAAATTTTTAACAGTGTTAAAGTTTTTAACAATTTTAATATTACCTATGTGAGAAATATATGTAAAAGGATAGCTAATATCAATTTCTAGAATATAAAAAAACCCCGAAACTTCACTACGTAACATACATAAAGCTTAAAAAATTACAAACATCTTAGAAAAGAGAAAAGTGAAAAACACGAGAAAAGAAAACGCCTACATGTTGTAATAACATGATCCCGAGTTAAGAAAGTGGACTGGCGTTGACAGTAACTGGAACAACTGGAGCAGTTAGTATCGGTAGTTAGCGCGTTGACCCCGCGTACTAAAAACATACAAGAACTATTGAAGACTACTCTACGCAGACCAAAATAGTCAATTGTTCATACAAATGGGTCTCAGACGCCTAATCCATCTATTAGGGTACCGATATTTCGGTTTCAGGATTATCCATTCTTTCTGGGACATTCAGTACCAACTACCAACCCTAACAAAAATTCGCTTACTGCAAGCGATCAATAGCTTTAGGGTAAATTGGCATATGACCACGGATATCTTCCTATCATCGTTGAGTCAAATATGATAAACTAAGACTATAAGAATATAATTTGTATTATTTATATAATACTAAAAACAATATACAATATACGTTAACAATTTTGTAGGCGAGAACTTGTTCTATCTTAACACTTTTAAGACTAATTTTTAAGTAAGCGGCTTTAGTTTTATTAACTTTTTTTCATATTAGTCTCCTGAGGTCTTAATATTTTAATTGCTAATAAAAGAAAATTACGTTTTAGCTTCATAATAAATTCGAATATATTTCGAATATCAAGAATTAAAAAAAATGTTTATGATGCTGAGAACCTGTTTCGGGAAAAGCAGGAATATTCTAGTATTAATAATTTAATAATTAGACAAGATATTATGTATCTACTATTTAAAGGAACCTTTGACTGTGTGTGTTCAAACAACAAGTGTTCCAACAACGCCGTATCTCCTCGGTTTGTTTCGGACACTGGTCGTGTCAATACGCAAATCATGTTCAACCGGTTACCTATAGAAGATTTGGACAAGGCTATACTGATTAGCATTTAGTTGTGTCCTTGGCTGTATAAAAACACATTTCTACACTTTGAATGGCGACTGTAAAAAGTACTAAAAAGTGATCATTGGCGTTTTATTGGTTGTCTTTTAAAATGAATAAAAGCGATACGGATGGCTTTTTATGAAGCTAGCGTCCGACTAAATTTTTGTTAGTAGGTAATTAAAATTTAAAACTATTTTACGATTTAGGTATAGTAGGTTAGGTATATCTTTGCGTATTTTTGGCTGATGTATCTATAGAAAATAAATAGCATAATATTCAAAGGATTCACATCTGCGTGTAAGTACGGTTCACGGCATACAATGCGCTGTCCAGGGATCTGTTTCAAGCAGAGCGAAAAATTGTATCATAAGTTTCGAATTTCTGTTTTTTGGTCTTTGTGTGTATTCATTGTGTGTATATATTATTGTCTTCAGTTTGTCATAGCATCGGTGACAAAGATAATTCCAGATATATGTGCTTAAAGATTTCAATGTAGGTACAGCGTTATATATAATATGAAGTTGAACGTGAATCAAAACACATTCGCCTCACTACACATTCGCATGCTTCATCAAATGGCTATAACAGGTGTATCGGCTGGTACCAGTACCGGTAGCTATTGTACTACGCCTGTACGTAATCCATCGTAGAAAGTGTTTCCCGAAGGCGGAAAATAATCACAGTTTTAATGACAAATAAATTAGCGTCCGCACATCAGCGCCATCTCCGGCATTACGGTGAAAGTCCTCATCTAGACGTCCACACAAACTTGAGTGTTTTCCCATGGTAGAAAGTCGTTAAGCGAGTAACCTTTGGAGTACTAGTCGTGTGACCTGGGTTTACATGCACTGAACAAAGCAATGGTTTATGTGTGATGTCACTGGCCTGAGTTGGATGGTTTAATTTTTAATTTTTCTCATATATTTCATTAATAAATTTAATCTAGGCTCTCTAAGCCTTTTTGTTTGTTTTATAAAAAATCCTTAAATGAAATTTAATTTAATCATGCTAACATAATCCTAACAAGTTAATTTGAAATCGCCTGCAAAGTCTATAAAACTATACCTACCCAGTGTGCAAGTCACGAAGTCAAAACTAAATACATTCATAAATCGTCCTATACAGTTACAATAAATTAAACTTCACGTGTAATAGATTACAATCTTTCGATTACGATCTTTCTGATTGGCAAGCCCTGGAATAGACACCGAACCGATAGCAATGAAGTTTTCAGCATTAGAAAGTTATCATATCCAAAAGTGACATAATAATTCAGTAAAACTTGAAATTTATTTGCTAAGCTAGTGCGGGAAAAGCGGCAGCAGGGCATAACTGTTTACTTACATTAAAATTAGAACTAGTTGTAGTTGAAGCTCTTAGCATCTTGCATCACAGATGATGCGTTTATCTTGAAGATTTACTCACAGATAAGGTCAACGACTGTTAGTATAGATAGCATAAACATTACCAGACTACGGTAACTGCGTAAGTATACGCTATAATTTTATGTTAGCATAAAACTTATGAATATGTGAGAAAGTTATATTAATTTATGGCAAGTTACACACACTTTTTCTCTTTTTACCCGTGTTTCTAAAGTTGTAAAATGTGTAGTTGACTTTTTCTACGATTACTTACGAATGCATTTTAAGCACATAAATAAAACATTTACAATCGTGTATCGCTAGTTTTCACTATTTATCATTTATTTTTATAACAGAGGTGGAATTTAGGTATCGCAATATCAATACGAAAATTTTGTTTGTTAAACAATTGAGTTCATTGCTGTCCGAAATTAGCTTACCGTTTAAAACAGATGTACGATACACTGAACGGCACTTATCCAAATAAGAACTGTTATAATTTACGATTCGTCACAAATTTAAGTGGCAGTTACTGTTGGTTCAAGTACCAACATATTTTTAGCTGGTAAGAAGATATTTACAATCTTAATGGTGCATTAAACCATCGATTAATTTTGAATTGCAACTAAAACGGCTGAAGTTAAGATAACAATTACGCTACTGGAAATAATATTTTATTACATTTCTTTAATTTTCTTTGTCTTAATGTTGTGTGTGTTAATGTTTTATATATTTTTATTTCTCGTTAGGTGCATGAGGTTCGTCATGCTTCGAAGGTACTTTATCGAATGAACGAATTGAAGTTAGGTACGTAACGTTAAGAAATGAATACATCTGAAGCAATGACGCAAGGCAAGCTTTTGTAGCCTACAAATTGTAGGCCTTCGTATATATCCTCGTAACTCTAGATTATACAACCTATGCTCTATGTTTGTAAACTTAGTAATATATTATTACTAGCTTCATTGTCTTCATCTACATGGACTTCAGAATTATGCCCACAACCGCATTCACAGCCATGATTGAAGATAATAAGTATCTTATTGATAGGTATTTTTCACTGATTTCTTAATCAAATTAATTTTATTTTTATTTTTTTTACTTTTATTCAAAATAAAACAACAACAACAAAAGTAAATAACTTTGTTGTTTAATTTTAATGTTCATATTTAGCTAATACAATACGAAGATTTGAAATATGACAGCACCGTTTATAGAACGAAATAATATATAAATTATAGGCTACAATAACACGGTCCAATATTACAAAGGGATAGGCAGAAGTAATATCATTTAACGTAATAGGTATATTTAAGCACAATCAAACATTTTTTATACCCAACAAACAAAAGAAAGCGATAATCGACTTTTCTTAATATAAAAAATATAACAATACAATACACTCTCTTTTTTGCGCAACGTGTTTCCATTCGCGTGCAAATTCTAAGTTGAGTTTTGCCAAGCGGCTGTTCATAAGTTAATCACAATAGGAATCTGTGTAGTTACTCGAAATAGTTGGTGAGAACAATTCGATTGTCTAAGCTCGGTTACTTAACCCGTAGCGTAGGCAGCGTAGTCACGAGTTCACGACATTCGTTAGAATTCCGTCTACTTTTCTTTTGCCATTTATCGTGGGTCTGCGTTTAACGCCGAAATATCGTACCGTACCGTGTGAGTTACAACTGTAAGTGCATTTTTGAATTTTAATTAAAATTTTACACGCAGGTACGAGTACGTGACACGAGCTTACATTTTTCCGTATCGACACCAGTCTGAACATAGGTATGAAGCGCTGCCCTATAGGTAGAGACAGAAAGTAGATAAACTGGTGTAAATGTAAGCTCGTGCTATAGAAAGAGACAGAAAATAGGCCGCTAATAAGCTTCTAATAACTTTACCTAGAGATAATACTAAATAACTATATATAAAAGCTAAGATTGCTATTCAATTACATAAAAACAAATACTAATCGCTATAGCTCGGCTTCGCTCTGGTTCAGCGCTCGCGATGTCATACTTTTTAGCAGTCAAATGAGCATAATATCTAAGGCTAATAATTGATAGTATACCGTCTAACTAACTACACATTATTATACTTAGTAATACCTACATTCTGCCGTACAAGACAATACTTACTGCCGCTATTGTATGTATGCACTTATTTGAGGCATCTTATGTAATAGCATAACTCATGTATGATTGACCTTTTTATTGTTGGTTCATAACGAGATCTGACATTTTGGAAATTGTAACTTTTACCCGCCGAAACATATGTTTAGCTAATCAGAAACAGAAAAAAGGCGCTAAAGTTCGGCTTTTTTTGTGTATTAAGTATGTTGCTGTTCGTCACATATTATTTATATTCATTTATTCTATCAAACTTACTACTAACATTACAGCTTGCATGCTGCACCTCAGTAGAATACGTACCCACGTCGTGAACAATACGTTTATTGTTACAAAAAGCATGCTTAAAAACACAATTGACACTATAAGAAATGTGAAGAGTTAAGTGAAAGCGTTTAATAACTCGATAAACTTACTAATCAATGACGTAGAACAGAGATGTAGAGAAGACAAAAACTAATAAAAAGTATAACGACCATGAACAATAACTTCCGAGTTTCATTTCTCTGTTCCCGTACAAGTGTGTGTGACATTTTTATTTGTTGACGTTCTGAACTACTATAATTGATTTGATTAACGCTAAGTGACTTTATTGAATATGTAACTTTTATTGGACTTAATTGGAGAGTGGGCGCTACAATTTACATTAAGTGGTTGTTGTCAAACAAACAGTCTCTTTGCTTTTGTCTGTCAGTTGGAGAACACAATAACTTCCTCTTTCTTACATTACTTTATGAAAATATGTACATAATATTATTACTTAAGTAAAAAATATAGACAGAGGAATAGGAAAAACTACAACCAAGTGTTTAATCGGATAATTCAAACAGCAGCCGCTGAGCGTGAAATGAAGTAATGGAGGTCAACTACGCCACTCTAGCTTTGAAGGCTTTAAATCTTGTTTAGTTTGTACATCTATTTACTCTAAGATCCATAAACTTAGTGGGTATGTATTAAAATAATTGTTATAAAAATAAATAGCAAATCAGTGTAACAGTGTAAAAGTATCTACCTACAACTGATGGAAGATGGTCACTACTTACAGTTCATGAACTAAAAGAAAGAAATATCTCTGAGGACTACAATAATAATTGTCCTGCGGAATCCTGCGGACAAACATAAGAATTTGGTTACTTCCCGATGGGTTTTACGGCTTCAGATGGTCAGAAAGCAGGTCCGACCTCTGACCTCCGAAGCTACCATAGCCAGGAAGAAGTAAGATGGGACAATTATAGTAACGGGACAGCAACGGTAATACGGTAGTGTGTATGATTCATTTAAAAAACAAATAAGTATCAATACCTCCTTAGCTGGTAAGAAATAGTAAGCAAATGTAATGTCGGTTCAAGTCTGCGGGGATGAATGAAACAGTGGCAATTTTTTTCTCGCAATTCCGTGCCATAGGCAAGGATATTGAATACGGCATATTATTATGACATGGTTGGCAATGTTGGCATAGGATTTATGAAGTAGGTATACGCAAATTATATTAAATTTGACCAGGATTACTCATGAAGTCACAAGCAATGAATTTAGATTAGGCTATTGTGTTTGAAATGAATCTCATGTTTAAAATTCATTACCATTGTACTTATCAATTGTACTCATCAAATGTTTAAGATGGTGTTGTGATGCGTTTGACGCCATTACGTAATGTTAGTTTTTACTGTTTATTGGCACAAGGTTAAGTTAAATACAAGTAGTAGTATGTATTTTTTTATGATACAGAACAGGATAATTTCGTGAATCAATGACACTCAAACACAAATAGAAGAGAAGTTCCATACGAGTAGGTCCCTATATTAAGGAATCCAAAGTAAAAACATAAAGCAAGTATTTTCATGTTGTATTATGACATCTAAATCGCCCCTTAACATAGGTTTTATGTACAACTATGAAAAGTCAATGAAAACAATATGATAGAAGATTTAATTACAAACATTTTTTTTAAACCATGACTACCTTGACACGAATTAGAGACCAATTCACACGGCAATGGCTATTGAATTGCGTTTCTTCACTTGCCATAATAAATCGCTTCTACTACAAGATACTAACACTGATTTTTTACTTGCTTCTTTTAATGATTTCATATGTTTTCATAGGTGGCCCGTCTGCCTGTTTATCTGCTCTTCTAATTAAAAATATATGCAATTTACAACGCTTTTCTACAATCATATAACTATGAGTTAAATTTTTTGTCTTAAACCTGTGTAAAACTTTATAAGCAATGAATATCAGTCCAGTCTTCGACATCTATTCATCCCCTTTCCATTGTTTTGACTTAATTATTATAATTATGTAGCCTGACCAGAGGTTTGCGGACCTCGCTATATTGTAGAAAACTTATTCAATGAACTTTCATTGACGGGCAATATAATAATTAACTAAATATTTTTTATATTTCACTTTTCAGAACCGTGTTAAGACATAATATATTTACTGTGGTGTTATGGTCAAAAACAGCATGACGAGACGTTTCAAACGCAACTGCGTCAATTAAATCCGAAGGACACAAGAGTGATACTTAAACAATAAAGCTATTAGTTCACAGATAAGGTTGGATGACTGATTCAATTAGCAGAGCTTGAAGGGTTTCGTAAGGAGGTCGATGCTCGTGTAGTCGGATACACCGTGGCGTGGCTTTGGTGGATTAGTGTTGGATAATGATGACACACGATTTATATTTTAGATTAGGATTAGGATGACATATAAAAAGTTAGATTTTATATTAATTCCATCCACATGCAAAATGTTAAAATGATATTATCGGTATGATACGTATTTTATGGAAAGATCAATATACAAACGAGATTATAATTTGTAGTTCTGACCAAGCTTTATAAATTCTTCTAAAAATTAATAATAATTCGACATTTTAATATATACATAAGCGTTACTGTTGAAAGCCATATGTTTTTAACAACAAAGGGTCGATCGCGTGACGACAAAGTACAGCAGTACATACATACATGCAGTTGTACACGTAAGATTAACCGGAAACCTTATCGGAAGACCGGTTTTTGAAAGGCATTACGTGCAGCCAGACTACTTCGACAAGTGGTATCAAAATATACCACCGACCGACATTATTATCATGCATTACGAAACGCATTTAGTAGGTTACGAACTTACGAATAAATTTGACCAACTCAGTTACAAATAGGTTTCTAAGATCCTATTCGTGGCAGTGAATACCGAATATTTGGTGATACAATACTTTCACACTCTTACAAGTGGAAGGTACCTATTCAGTAAACGCAAAAAAGTATCCCTAAACCAAACATAATTTACAATGATTTGTTTATCTCTCTCTATTTATTTTTAGTTTTTTCTCTCTATTTTCCTAAGTTAAGTCAGCCAAATCAGGTGGGTCATACTGGATTGGACGGAATGAGAGGATCCAGTCCTTGCAACACAGGATATCCTAGTCCAAGCGCAAAGGCTGGCGATCCTATACTTGTGTTTCTGTTATAATAATTTTGTTTAATTTTAGCATCTCTTGGCAAGGCATTGTAGAGATAGTGATCGATAGGCGACTCCATCCACAAACAATAAAATGGCGCGGCTATTTTTCTAAGTAGGTACCTAACTTTAGATCTTTAAAACGTGGCTTTTTCCGAAAATAGGTACAGTTCATGAGAAGTGTATTGATACATTTTGAAAACATATCAAATAATTATTATGCGATATTTCGTTTGGAAATTATAAAGTGAGAAATACTGGTACCTATAATGCGTTTTCTCGTGTTTTGGTATTCCGTGTTCAGCTGAAAAGCTGCCTATTTTTGACCGAATACCAAGTTCAATAGTTCACAAATTTGACCGAATACCGGTAATACGAGTACCTACAATAATATTAACCACTTCGCTGTCCCGTGAGTCGTGTGTCATGTGACACCTACTCCTTGTTTAAGTACCTGTTGTGTTCATTTACTGGACAGGCAGTGTTAATACGTAAAATTATATTAAAATTAATACATAATAAGAGAATAGGTCGAATACCGAATAGTACACCAATATTGTATCATTTCAGGTTGTACATTAAATATTCCGGCACGGTTGACAGTGCAGCGTGTGTACACTTCAACGTGAAGGCATTAAGGTCGGCGTTTACAGAGGAATGTTGGACAAAGAAATAGATACAGCACAGTTAGGTCTACTTTTTAACCTGGTCACTTTATCTAAACGGCGGAACGCACAAGTTGATGCCTTATTGATTAAACTAATGATGCATCAACAAAATACTGTTTACCAATCGGTATGAAATGTGTTCAATCAATCACATTGACATAATGACCTAAAAGAAGTTGCAAAGTTACAACGTAAAATAATCTTTATGTAATGCCTCTAGTCCGTTCTTATTCGGAACTGGAAGCAACGTTGAAGCTGTTCCGGGGTTTTTATTATAATATCATGGCATAGTTTGATATTATGTCCTAAATTAGTTTAAACTGTGATTGCCTAAGGAATTAAAATGTCATTTCGTTGCTTAAGATTTACCAAATTATTAAAAGACCGTAGAAAATCTGTGACGATGCCGATTAAAATCACTATTTAAACGGATATAAAACTAGAAAGATAATTATGATCGACCATTCATATAAACGTCCGTAACATTAGCTTGAGAATTTTCTTAATAGTACCTCTAGGGTGCTCTAGGCTAGGTGAACAATGTTTGAACACGGATCGCGAAGTATACTTACATTACATTATAACACTGCCATTAGATTTACCACCATTAGGTATACTTCTCGTGACCTGCATAAAGTAGTTGAGTTATAGTGTTTTCATCTACTGTATGTTTGTACTGTGTTGCCGTAAGACAACATTTTAGTGGTAATAGTGTAAACAAGTACAACTTATAGCTAAGACGATACATTTATGAGCTTTAGGCACCTATAACAACCGATTTGGTTCATCAATGCCACTGAGATTACCGGTGTAAACGCTCAAATGATACTTATAGATTATTTTTTAAAAGTTTTTATGTTCACTTCTCAGAATAACCTGAGCAAAGTAAGCAACACGGGCATTTTCGGTCATATATCACGAAACGTAGACCTACAGCTCAAATGATTTGAATAGCGTCTTGGTTCCATTAAAACTTTGAAACCGGATGCGGGCTGCGGTTGGCAGACAAATGTTTAGTGGAATGCTACAATGTGGGTAAGTAAGTACCTATCTGCTACGCGTCTAACTTTGTAAAGAACATTTGAAACTTAAGAACACATAAGAGAAGTGAGTGTAAGCAGATAAGAACTGTAGGCACGTCCATGAACTGTCGAAATTGTAACAATCTGTGAAAATCAAAACTGATCCTCACTAACTAATTCTTAATAATGAAATCTCGAAAACTAGTAGATCTATGAACACAGGATAACTATAATTAACTAAAAAAGGACTTTGCAAAGTTAGAAAAGTCTGACTCGGTGCCGGGTCAACTTTTAATTTATAAAGGTTATGGACACGTAACGCGGCGCATTACAATTTACCATTACATTACAATTTTACCACAGAGACCTAATTGGCTATAATAAACCGGACAAACCAACAGGATAAAATTATGACACACGTCTCTGAAAGAAGCTGTCCTAACATACTGTCGTACTACAACTTGACACGAGTGACCGATTTTCTCGTCATATTAGAACAAGGGATAAAACAGGTGTAAGAAAATCTATCAAACATTTGGTGGTATTCACTACGATAGAAACGTATTTCGTGACGTACGTACGTGAGTAGTGGACTCTATAACTAAGTATATTCTAATCCAACCGATAACGTTACGTTCATTATACGATTTATACGCAAGGACACGTTTTGGTCGAGTTAAGGTAAGGCAATACTCGCAAGTTAAATTGACACACTGTGTGAACAGTTGGTTGTATGAGTCATACTTGAGCACAGTTAGTTAGGTTTCGCTCTGCAGGACACTATAGAATGCCTTTATGGCGGAGTTTTTTTGTTTAGTTTACGTTTGCCATTATGCTTTGAGACGCAAACGTAACGGTATCTGTCTTGCATAGGTGTTTTTGTTTTTACTAAACAATGCTCTACGATCGATTTAAATTATGGTTATTGTAGTAATATATAAGGCAGTCATCGAAATACAATTGTCAGCTTAAGAAATTTTTTTTGAGCTCAAATTATAAACAAATATTTATTTACCAAAATTGTAAACGATACAGGTCTGTAATACGATTTTTGCGATTTTTAATTCAAATATATGTTATTATTTCTTGTTTTAAATATGTAACAATAAGTGTAAGTATATTTATTTAATTCACAGACTCATCCTTTCTTTATAATGAGGTTCACCGAAGTTGATGAAATCCAAAAATGAAAAAAAAAAACAAAACAAAGTTGGATGAACTGTTACTAAATATATAGTAAACAACTGGGTTTATATATTGGATTATCATTAATTTTAAATTAATGTTGTAATTTTTTTAAGCAGTAAGTATACATTTTACCTGAAGGCTGGTAAAAGCGGATGAATGTGTTATTTATTATAATGTAATATGTACATATTAAGTTAATAAAACGTGCACAAATTGTATACACAATTTTTATATTTTTGGATACGTTAAATAACTTACCCTGTAAACTAGGCGCCGAAGCAGGTGCGGCGGGGGCGGGCTGGTGTGGTGTAGGCGGAGGGCGCCGTCTCCTGGGCGCGTGGAGGCCGGGCGCTGACGCCGCCCTGGTAGCCGTCCTGAACCCTGGAGCCCGGTATCTGGCGGACTTCACCGGCCCCGCTGGCGCTGTGTTGGTGCCCGTGATTGATGGCAGACGTGGAAGCGAGCCCGCTCGCTGTTCCTCTTCCGACTGCAAAAAAATTGTGTTAGTTACAATGGTACGAATGAAGATCACTGTAATATTATCACTATCAATATTGCCTTTAAAAGTATCAAATAAATACATATAACTTAATTAAATACAAGCTGCTGTTATCGCCTTCTTGCATTTATAATACTAACATATTATTATTATTATTTAAACTTATAATAAGAATATAAATTACAAACTAAAATTTATAGATTTCGTTGGAAAGTGGTTTAAAGTAAGAAGTGCGGCACTACATTTCTTTAATTAGCTGCCCTATAATAGTAACCACCTAAAATATTTTTTGAAAATCATTCGTTTTATAAATGATAATATTATAAGGTTGGAAGTATTAATAAAACAATAGAGAGATATAATTTATAGCATGAACGATGTCAGGAAAATAACTACAGCTTTGTAGAAATATTGTTTTAATCTATATTTAAGATTCACATTAATAACGGACGTTTTCACTTATAAAAACTTATAATAACAAGAACAAGTTAGACATTTTAAACTTATCATATAATAGCGTGAGTTACTTCAGGCCTTGTAAAGACATCAACGCACTCTCAGTAGTGGTGAATTTACGAGACTCGCGTATCGCATTTAGTTTTTGCGTATACTTTGGTAATAAATTGCTGAAGTAATTTGTTTCGCAGTTCAGTTCACATTTAGACATGCAATTTTCATGTAATACTTATCACCTGTCACATATTAGAGCAGTAAATATGTGTTTGTATGTCAGTTAATGAGTGAGCCATTTAGTACTTTGTTCGCATATAAAGTTCTTGTATTATTTTTTGCTTTGATTACGAAATAACGTATAATAGATATAATAACCTATATTTAAAATTTAACCATTTTATAAGTTATGCCGGTTGAAAATTGAACTTCTTAAATTATAAGTAAGTTGGTACAACCTCTTATATGATACGATAACGAGTAGCTGATATTATGACGAGATATTTATGTCGATATTATAATGTATACACAGCAAAATTTCATTTTGATTTTCAGTGGTCGTTTCGACTATACGAATTTGATATTCAGATTGATTTCGAAAGTAATCATAAAAGAAATATACTAATCAAATATTGGCGTAATCCATCCGTGAAACTTGATTAACTCTAAAGGCATATTAAGCAAAAGTAAACACGGCTTTTTCCAATTATTCCATAAAAGTATTTCAGTCCTAGTTTACGATATAGGTTTGGTGGTCTATAGACTACAGTAACAGTTTCAAACTATAAGAAAGAAACCTAGTTTTACCTGTTATATGAAGTTTAGCCAGAACTTAGGTGAAGACGTTGTATGAAACGTCGATTAGGAAGAAAGGAAGAATTTTATTAAGAAACGTGTACGAATATTTCACGGTGAAAATGATAAATACAAACGTTTTCCGTAAAGGTACAATAGGTGCTTAGAGGGTCGTATTTCTAATTGTTATGATGAGTATATAACACGTTTTTAAATGTGTAATGAGTTAATGACTCATATAATTATCTAGCCTCAACATTAAAGTTAATTTAAAATACTTGTACTTCTTATCAATTGTATAAGTAAAACGATTAGATACTAAAGATTCATGAATAGAATAACAAGTTACATAATTTGCGTAAGCTATGACCAGGTTTTCAGAAAGAAATAAAATAAGTTTATTTGTTTAACAATCATCGTGCACTTAGTGATAGTAATCCGACCTCATTTTGAATCCGACGGATCCAGTAGCCGATACTTGTTAAAAAAGATAATTGAAAGTAATATAACCTCCTCCTTTTTTGAAGTCGGTTAAAAATGTATCTTAAACGTCTTTTTGTTTGCAACTTGCAAGCCTTTACAACTGGCTAAACAACTAAGGAGTTTGTAACCTATCTGTATCTAACCTTATCCTAAATACCAAGTCATGCTAGATTAAACAGGGTTTGACCTTTCAAAGATGACACATTGCTTACTGACATAGTTAAATCGAGATTCGTATCATGAACGCATTACGTAACAAGTTAAAAAGTTATTTAAGTAAGTTAGTTTACTCGGAAAATTTAAAGAATAACATAACATTGTAAAAGAAAGAACATCTGTTTAACTATTTAAGTAGGGTGATTGTTGATAGATAAATATTTATTATTTATAGAGTACACTTGTTTGTAAATAACTAACACCGATATCTGATAGCTTGAATTGGAACTCGTGCTAACCTTTTACGCATGATTCGTTTTGTGTTATAGAATGCATTATTTTATCGAGTTGTTTCCGAAGGAGAAATCTATTTTAATGATATGAGAATAGGTAAGTGCATATGTAACCTTTGATATTAACTCTTTAAAGTGTAATCCTTTCATATTGTTGCAACATTGGAAGAATTATATTAGAACGTAACAAGAAGTAATCCCAAGGAGGTTATCTTCTGTAAATATACTGGTATAAAGCTCTACCTACAGGCATTAAAACATACTATAAGAATGATTCTTACCTCGGCGTCAGGTGCCGAAGCCCGTCTTCGTCCCCGCCATAATCTGTCTTCACTCCCGCCAATAGCGCCACAACTCCTCGAATGTGATCTCTGGGCGGCCAAATCAGCTCCAGCAGGAGACCGTCTGGCCTCGCACCCTGGCCCGCCTAAAGTCCCTCTAGAGTCCGCCGCTAATAAAGCAGATTCAAAGCTTCCGCGCCACGAAAATCTTTCACTGTCACTCGCAACACTACCCCGGCTCGCCGTAGCCTCTAGTATATCATGAGATCGACTACGAGCTAAAGCCCCCGGTTCCGACGCACTATCCTCGTCAGTACTTGGCGACGCACCGCCTGATACCTCATGCATCAACGCCACCAGCCTGCCGCCGATGTGCCTCATAACCTTGCCAAATAAAGGTGGTGATCCTTCACCCGCCCGGCCTAATGTCGCCGCTAACCTCTGATATGCTCCGACAGCATCGCGTTCCAACGAACCTGCTTCGCTAGTTCCTTTATCGAACTCGTCAATTATCTCTCGACAGCTCTCAGATATTTGTTTTCTTAACGCGGATCTGTTCGCTGCCGTGCCTTCTAAATCGGAACCGGCGTAATCAGACGAGTCATACGAGTCGCTCCATGTATCTTCGCTCGATAAATATTCAACAATTTCACGCACCTCCTCGTCTCGTATACCCGGAACTGTTTTCATTAATCGAGTTAACTCGCTTTCAAAATATAATAATTGCGGTGGTTTAGGCGGACGTGAATTTTCAGAATTAGATGATGCAGGTGTAGATGAGCGCACATTCGATGTGTTAATCATTTGTTTAAAAAATTGTCTCATTTTAGTCATCATGAGGTTTGTTTCCTCGTCTGAGGACCAATTATTAAAACTATCTTTACGAGTAAGTGGACTGGGCGGCGGGCGAGATGACGGCGGGCGCTCTACGCGTTCGTCGATGTCCGGGCGGACTTCTTCAATAATTTCTTCCAACTCCGTCTTTGGTTCATGAGACCTCGAGAATTCTGAACTCGAGTCCCCATTTCTTAATAAATCATCACAGCTTCCAACGAAACCGCTATCTCTACTAGTTTGCTTCTTAGATTCAGAAAGCTCTGATCCTAATGGTGGGAATTCTGGTCTGGGTGTGGATCTGCCATCTTCGCCTTCGGAAACAGACCTCGTATCGTCTCGAGTCTCCTCAGAAAAGTCAACTGATTGTCTTCTTTCATCTGCCGGCGATCCACGAGTTTTTTTGTTTTGTTTTTTTCTCTTCGATTCGCTAGGAATGTCAATTCTTTCCAGCGATTCGTGGCGCTCTTCAGTTTCTGTACTGGACCCGTCAGATACTTCCTGGGTATCTTGTGACGGTTCATCTCCAGTCAGTAAATTGTCTAACGACGAAGAATGAGACCGAGGCGTACCTCGTGCGCGTACTAACCTTTTTCGTCTCTGTTCCGGGCTTTGTTTACCTTCACTGTCACTCCCAACGCTTCCAGATCCGTCCGAATCTCGCCTCTCCTGGTTAAATCCCATAAACCCGGATAAAAAATATTTTTCCAACCGAGACGACACCAATTCGTCACTGTCACCACTACGCTTAGGTTGCTCATTATCCACAATAGATTCACCACCTTCACTACACACGCTCGACGTTTCTGAAACCGGATCTTCATCGTCGCGAGTGTTGCGCCCCTCGCCGAAACCGTAGAAAAAGTATTTGTCCAATTCTGTTGCAGATATAGGACGCGGTTTCTTTGGCGTTTGTTCCGTTTCGCTTTCTTCGCAACTTTCCTCTACAATTGTGTGTAAAGTAAAATCTAAAGAACGTCTACAGAATGCAAAGTCCTCCCCTCGGGTGGGTAACGAGGCCTCGTCTCCGGAATCAGTGTCAGAGATCGAAGTGCCCTCATCGTCGTCATGGCTGACGTCCTCGACCCACGAATCGTCGTCAGCTATCCCCTCCTCCAGGCACACCACTGCCGAGAGAGTGTCGGCATTGCTGACAACCGTCACTCCACCCGAAGGCTGCGGCGATTCGTCGTCGGAAATTCGTTCGTTATTTTCGTTCTCTTGCACGTCCGAGCCGGGTTCCGTTTCGTTTTGCGAATTTGTGTGGTGCACTACGATGTCACGCATGAGCCTCGTCGTGTCTGACGTGACTACAGAGACACGATCGTGCGTTATCATAACGCAGCTAGTGAAACGCGCGGACCCGTCCGCACCGGCCGTGCGCGAGCGGCAAACTGTTGTCGCGGCAGGTGCGCCCGCGCCCCCCTCCGTTTCCGTAGTGCAAACCGGCCGCGAATAGTGGATTTTCTCCTCCCTCTGGTCGTCTAATAATTCTTTCTTCAACAACTCACTAAGCGTGCGTTCGATACCTTTGAATAGGTCTATTTTTTCAAGGACCGGCGAACTGGCCTCTTGTTTTGGTTCGGGGGACGGTGACACCTTCGTTGAATATCCACGTGGCGTTTCGCTTATTGTAAATTCCTCCTTATTGTAATCATCATTAGGCAATTCCACGGAGACTTTTACTTTCATATTACAGTCCATATTAGAACTCGAGTTATCTAATGAATCGAGCTCGATGTTCTCGGACACACTTCGACTACGGTTATTATCTTTATCTATACAATAATCTTTATTATCTAAATTGTTGCTGCAGGTTGCATTAAAACTATTAAAATTTTCACAGGTCTCACTTTGAAGCATGTTTTCGTCACAAAACTTTATAAAACCAGATCGTTTCGTTGCACTTTCACTGCTTCCTTCGTCCATATTAGAATATGGAATCACAGGGAATTCTTCACTAAAACTAACAGACTCCAATAACACTATGTTATTGTCATTCTGAGAATTATTTTCGACGGACTCTGTATTCAGATTATTCTCATTCTGCATAACCATTTCAACTGCAATAATTTCCATACTGTCCGATTTTTTATCGTAGGAGTCGTCGCAGTCTATACCGCTACTGTCTGCATTATCTTCTAAATCTGATGATGAGTCAGCGGGATTAACTACGAATACTCGAGAAAATTGTCCACCTCCACCTCCGGAGTCGTCGGAGTCCTCGTCTGACGTCGCTGGCTCTTCTGGTGCGCCGCTCCGTAGATCGTAGCTTCTATGAGCGACTTCCGCTTCAGAATCACTGGAGTTGGCGGATTCGTTCGAGGAGGGAAATGCTTTTTCGGCGTCTAAGTGGTCCGGCATCGTGTCCGGTAATTCTGATACTATCGATAAATTGTCCTCCGCGATCACTTTGATTTCGTCTGACGTGCCATGTTCGACTGCGCGTTCAATTTTGTTATCGTCCTTATCGTTATCGCGGGGCTCCGGCGCTTGAATCGATTCGGACTGTATCGCCTTATCGGTTCTTTCTACGGTCATCTCGAGTCTGTTTTGCGGCATTGCGGAGGCGGAAGCGGTGGCGGCGGCAGTGACGGCGACTGCTGCGGCCGTCGTGAGTCGGGCGAGGGCCGCGGCATCTAGAGGCGGAAATCCTGGATACGTATTCCAGTGAGGCGTGGGCGGGGGTTGCGTCGGAAAGGCGAGTAGGGCAGGCCAGAGCGCCGCCGGGACGGGCACGGGCACCGGAACCGGTACGGCGACTATTCGTGGCTCGGCTCCACAGGAACACGCTCGGGGGCAAGCTTGCGGGATATGTTTGGGTGGTGGTGGAGTGGGCTGCGCCGCCGCCGCGCCGGGCTCGAAATAGTCCCAGTCGCAATCGTCGGGCGCGGGGGGCGCAGCTGACGAAGCAGTCGATGAAGAGTCTTCTGTGTCCTCCCGGCACGATGAGTCCGAACTGAGGAACACGAGGCGGTAGTCTTCGGGACGCATACGACCGGCCTCCGGTTCGCTCGCCTCTCCAGGCTCACTATTGACGCCCCAATCTGAAATTCAAAACGACAATGATCAGAATAATATACTTAGCTAAAAAATAAATAAATGTATGTATGACAATAAATGGACGTTTATAACTATAATAAAATAATAATTAATCCTTAATCAGTTTCAACAACCAGACCTCATCACAACACCTAGTATTTTATTACGAGCAACTCCACCGACGCACAGTCAATAAAAGAATATGTAAGGCGTCAAGTCGCACGACGATGCACGACGCAAGTAGTACCTACTTACCATTGTCACAAGATCAACACAATTTAAATTATTATAAAAACACAAACAACACATAAAAACCTTCAATTACAATAATTTAATATTTATGAAACTTATTGTAGTATTGTAGAAAAGTAACACCACAGAATCAAAATAAAAATGTTTATGAAT
>DWIY01000078.1:0-18862 GCA_018248615.1 Erynnis brizo brizo
GTCGTCTAACCAATAGACGCGTTTTTTCGGCTGCTATTCATTGGCCGACAGTGTACAATATCCCTACCACCGATTATCTGTGCTCACGAATCATGACGTTAACCTTCCTACTTTTTGATGGAAGGCAATTGACCAAATCGTTTTTTTATTTTTTCAATGATTTTTTATTTATTTATAATTATTCGATGGTTCAAATCCCAGTAATATGCACTAATAACTTTAGTTACCCATAGTTCTCCAAAGGCATGTGATACCTAGGGCCTACATCCTTCTCATTGTGAGAGGAGACCCGACCGTGCAGTGAGTCATTAATATTCGTAGTTCAAAGACGATTGTAGGTATTAAACCGAGGTAGAAATTAAGTGTCATTTATATTAAGTAATGGTTTTTACTTTTTATTCAATTATTTAAGGCTATTTGGACACCCACAAAGCATTTTCCTCTACAAATTTACTACTTGCTTTCGGCACTTTTAAGAGTGAAGATTCACAATATTGCAATAAATATATTGACCCGAAAATGTTGATTGCAATTTACAATTGACCATCGGATTTTAATCAATCGATATCTGCCATAAATTGAACCGAAGCGAATCGCATCGATGCCAAAAATGATTCGATTGTAAAACGTTATATTATTCCAGTACATAAATATGGATGGATATCACTTTCAGTTTCACGTTTATTTATTTTGTTATTTAAAGTCGTGTTATATAAGGGTGTGTGATATAAAGAATTGGAAGTTGAATTGAGTAGCATTTCTGAATAATATTAATTTCGATGTCCTCACTACTGAAACCAAAGTAGGTAAATTTAAAATTAATAATACTTATATAATTAATTTCATAATTCTTTATTCACAGAACATGCCAGATAAAATATACAGTGAAGTGACATGAAAATCAATGCAGATTTTACATTAGGTAATACAGTACCTATGTTATAAAAATTACAAATATTATTATTTAAAGCAATATAATGAACACAGACACAATACAAACAATAGTATTTGAATTTCACTTCCAATAATTATTTAACACACCATCAATAAAATTAAATATCCTTACATAAATTACAATTACCTTATTATATTGATATTACCTTATTATTTAAATTACCTTCCGATCAGTTATCGATATAACTTCGACTCAGCGTCAGTTTCAACTTGCAAATATGACTTATAAATCAAGATTCCTTACTAATCACCCATCATCTATATCAGAGGTGCCCAGACTCATAAAAACAGATCTCAAGTGCGATCTCCATCACTGTCCCATATACAGGGGCAAAAAGTTCTATATTACCTTCTACGTCGCATTCCGACCATACTACCGACACCTCCCGCTTCATAACGACCAATTAAATGATACTTTTTAATCTGCGAAATACTGACCATTGGTGTTGTGTTAGGTCTGTGTGCATTGGAAGCTATGGGAAGGTGAAGCTATGGCTAAGTTTTTGGACTTCCAATACTCGAAGTTCTTGAAAAAGTGTAAAAAATACCCTCCGAACGGTAACGCCACGCCAACTACCTATTGCTTTCTTCGATACCTACTACTAGACTTATACCGCGCTTTCATCCCGTAGATTTTAGAATTTGGTACAGAGAAAAAAGTAATGTTAAGCCCGGTTATAATCTACAAGTGTGTTTTTACGTGAATGAGTAAGAAACATAAGTAAAGAAGATTTTTATTTTGTTCTATGGATGGCCATAGAACAAAATAAAAATCTTCTTTACCTACATTTTATTTCCAATACTTTCTACTGTCTTCCTTAGGACCTTACTAGGGCTTATTTAGGTTAGTTCAGAAACATTAGATAACCAAGATTATTACATAACTACAGCCCCTATATACCCTTATAACCTTTATGTGAATTATAATTATGAATTGTATAGATACTTTAGGATCTTCAAAAAGCGAGCAAAGTATTATATATGTAAAATCCATATAGTTCATTCGTCTATGAAACACACTAACTTGCTCAATACTTGGATTATTTGTAACCCAACATTTCTGACGATTAAGCCTCGCGTTAAATCTTAGTGAAACATGTAATAGCACTAAAATTTCCGACATTTTTCGCCCAACGGAAATATCTTATTAATTATGAACTTATGAAACGGTCTTTACTGTGTATAATTAGGACTGCGTTGCTATTTTACTAATAAGCAAATCAAGTAGTGGTGTGATATCCTAACATGGAGGTAAGAAGTAAATGGATATGGCGACGGATATTTTAAATACACAAAGGAAAATATTCTCCATCTTCCTTGGTTCAAGATTTCTTGAAAAAATCTGTAAAATAGGTACTCTCGACAGGACGTGTTTTAGCTATACATAATACTATATACATAATTGAATACTGAATTAACTATTCTGAAAATTAAAGGTACCTACTGATAAAACTATCGCAGTTCATTTGAAGACTACTGAAAGAGTACCTTATTAACTCGCCGAGTTGCGTAATTTAGTTATTTCCTTTTGAAGGAAATTTTCTTTCTATGTTATGTCTTTCATGCACAACATAGAAAGGAAATGTTGTGTTTATATACAACATAGAAAAGAAATGTTGTGTCTTTCATACACAACATAGAAAGGAAATTTCCTTGGGCTTGGGCTTTTTTTTAATTTTATAGACACTATAATATTAAGCCCACAGTTAATTTTTCTTTTGTATAGTAACATACGGTTTGTACAAGTTTATGCCACATCCATCCCTTTATTTTCTAACTTCGTGGCTGTTATATTTTTTATTCGAAATTCCTTCGTTAAAATGTAGGATCGTGTGCGGAGGTGAGAAATTGCCTAATAACAGACTAATAAGTGCACAGTTTTCCCGGTAATTACATAGTCCGCGCCTTAACTAGAACCGCGGGTGTTAGAAATAGGGCGATATAGCGCTGAGTGATTAAGGCGAAGTCTGCACCCTCGCTTCAAGGTATATTAAAAAAATATTAAAAACTATCATGTACTTAATTATTACTATATAATTATTATTATATTTGTACGCCATTACTGCCAGAGTAAGAAAACTATTTGTAAATTTATATATTTATATATTTTAGACCATTTGTGCCTTAATTCACAAAATAAATAAAAAAAAATTGAATTTTTTTGTGTCATGTTTTTGACTAAATTATTATTAAATGTGATTTTATATGGTGTAACTTAGCCTTCTAATAAGAAAAGTGAACTCCTTGGACGAGCAACTATGGTTCTACCACCTAACCAGAAGATATTTTACACAGGTAACATAAGAATTTAGGATTTAAATGAAATTTCTTACGAATAATTCAGATAGAACATACTCGTAAATCACACATTTGAAACTTTTTACATCAGTCTGGATCTAATTTTAAAATCACGCAGACGCAAAAACTGACAATAGGCCTTCGCCTTAACACGAGTTATAGCCCAACGAATCCTTTAACTTGAAAATTGTTTTGTTCTGCATTTGGCATGTCTTGGTAAGTAGTTATTTAAAGGACTTTAAAGGACGTGCTATGGTAAAGAGTAAGGGCCATAAGCACTAAGAGACTCCTTCTTCGTATAATGATAGTAGCAAGCAGTTAATTATCTCATCTACAAAAACCCCACTAAAAAGGGAAGCGGTGATAAGTTAATGAGGCATGGAAATAGTTAAAAGCTTTTTAACTCGCTATATTAGCTTCGTTAAAAGGATATTTTTCAACGTCATTTACATAGACTTTAAAACACTTGATTTTAGCACTCTTAGATAATGGACATCGTTTGCATTTACAAAGATTTTTAGGGTGTGGAGTTTTTTAAAGTCAAAACTCACGATCGTACAATTTCGTACAATTTCGGATGTAAATCAAAAACTAAGTACTTATCTGTTAAAGAGTGTATTGAAACGACAACAATGAAAAACTATTCAAGAATTGTTTTTATTCAGCCATAAAAAAATATTAAAAAGTATGCAATTAGGATGTAGCTATTGGATGGCATATTCAGTCTGTAGATAGTTTATTTTATATATTTTTCTTTTTCTTTTTGTTAATTACTATTTATAGAAGTTACTTTAATTTGCATCATAGGGAAAATGTTCACATTTTTGCGAGCAAAATAAACAGTATCGACGAATACGTGCTTTACAGTAATTGAAAATCAGTCCCTAAGGTGATAAAAATATTTTATTCTTAAACTACTTACTACCTAATCTCTGTGGAAAATTCCTTTACGAAACAAACAACGGTTGGATCTGTTTATAAACAAGACTACAAGATTCCGCGCAAAGATACCACAGATTAAATGTGTAAATAAATTGTAAAACTGCAGAAAATATCTATATAAAAATGGGGACGTCCAAAAAAGTTTTATCAGACTTTAATCGATGTGTTCTGGCATTTTCTTATTTCTTTTACCTACTTCTTATTCTTGGCAATTTCTTAAGTACTAAATTTAATGTAGTTAAAATTTCAAAACGTCTCAAACTCTTGCTTTCGCAAAAAATCGTTCTTTTATTATTTACGGCTTGGCTAAATTTTGCATTTTTTACGATTCAGATATTACAAATAATTACAAATTCAACACGATTTTACGATGCCTCAAAAACTTCTCGAAATATGTCTTTAGCTCTTGAGCTAATATTTCTCTGAGTTGCATCGCGCGATGTGTACGTATGACGACACCAGTCACGTGTGGCACGCGGCGTTAGGCGTGACCGCCGAATAGGGTCATTGTGGCAACAGTGAGTCAAAGGGGCACACTGAGTCAACGCCATATTGGACAGAAAGAGTAAGGCAATAGTTTCGTCTCTTTCACAGTAGATTCGAGTTCGGCTTTAAGCCTTACCACGCTAGTCAGCGCGCCGCTCTGAAGCGTAGTGTACGTTACACACAACAGTTTGTGATTTGGGAGTGAAAAAGTAAAAAAAATACGTAAGTTTTGATCTTTCCTTATTACATACTTATTGATATTATCCCCTGAGTTATTATCTTAATACAATAAGTAGTTATTAGGCTTCATTAGACAGTACTTTAAAGTTTGTCATCACAGTAAATATATCTGTAATTGCGTCATAAAATTAAAATGGCGTCAGTGGTATACAGCGGGTCATTTCGAAAGTGGGCACAGTGGGCCGACCCAGTGTGCCCACTGTGACAATATTATTATTGTAATTTTATTTTTATTTTACAGAATGCCAAAGAAACGCCCGTTATGTAGGAAAATAGGCAACCATACTAAAGAAAACATGAAAGATGCTCTTCTAGAAATTGCATCAGGGAAAAAGATACGTGCTGTATCAAAAGAAAAGAATATTCCATTTTCAACGCTACAGCGTTATGCAGCCAAAGCAAAAGCATCCACAAGTATCGAAAATGTGCAACTTGTGCCGCAGTATGACATTAATAAAGTTTTTACGGATGAGCAAGAACAAGCACTTACCGAATATTATAATAATTGTGCTCGTATGTTTTACGGGTTAACAACAAAAGACTGTCGGAAAGTTGCATATGAAATGGCTGTTATAAACAAACTCAAAATGCCAAAGTCTTGGATTACAAACCAGATGGCAGGTATTGATTGGTTTAAATCTTTTCGCAAGCGTCATAATGAACTGTCTTTACGCAAACCAGAAGCTTGTAGCCTTGCAAGAGCAACTGCGTTTAATAAGAATACTGTTAACGTCTTCTTCGATAATCTACAAGAAGTTTACAAAAGACATTCTTCATTTGCTGATGGTACTAGAGTGTACAATCTGGATGAGACGGCAACAACTACGGTGCAGAAACCTCAGAAAGTAATTGGTCCTAAAGGGAAGAGTATTGGGAAAGTGACAAGCGGCGAAAAAGGTACCCTGGTTACCACGTGCTGTTTTATTAGTGCAAGTGGCCAAGCTTTGCCCCCTGTACTAATTTTTCCCAGGAAAAACTACAAGGACCACATGCTTAAAGGTGCTCCCCCTGGATCATTAGGGTTAGCAACACCATCTGGTTGGATGAATAGCGAGCTATTTGTCACTACAATAAAACACTTCATTAAACATACTTCGAGCTCCAAAGAAAATCCTTCTTTGTTAATTATGGACAACCACGAATCTCACTTATCTATAGAAGCTCTAGATTTAGCAAAAGAAAACGGTGTAACGATATTGACACTGCACCCTCATACGTCAGCAAAGCTGCAGCCCTTGGACGTGGGTATTTATTCTCCATTCAAAACCTATTATAACGCCGCTATGGAATCTTGGCTGCTAAAAAATCCTGGAAAACCAGTGACGATCTACGATTTAGCTGAGCTGATAGGAATTGCATTCAACCGGGCTATGACTCCAACAAATATTATTAATTATTTTAAGAAGACTGGGATCTATCCATTCGATAGGGATATTTTTACCGAAGAAGACTTTTTACCCAGCACTGTGACTGACCGTCCCAATCCCAATATCATCCAAAACCCACTTGACGTGTCTTTACAAGATATAGGACACAATGAGCAAATCAGTGCTTCAGTTTTAGAAAGTGACACATTTCCTGGAACATTAATAAATTCTCCATCTTTTGAGCAAGAGCTGTCGCTCGATACAAGACAAGCCCTTTCAGAGCCTGAGCCTAATTTACAAGAAAAGCCTTTGGAACCACAGCATGTACAAGTGCAAACACCAACAAAGCCCCAGTGCTCTAAGTCGCAAGATGCACCGGTATCATCAAGTGCTTTTGTAAGCCCTAGTCAATTTAGACAGCCTCTCAAAGCTCTGCCAAGAGTAACCAAAAGAAAAAGAAAACCTGGACGCAGCCTAATTGCGACAGACACACCGGAGAAAGAAAATATTAGAATACAAAGATCGCAAGTCAAGAAAAAGAAATTACCAAAAAAGAACAAAACAAATGAACCAAAGAAAAAAGCTGTTAGAAAAGTCTTGCAGAGTGAATCAGAAGATGACTCTGAAAATATTTCTATTCATGATGAAGACTCTGATTGGTGTGAGGAAGATGAGGACTCTGATTGGTGCGAGGAAGATAAAATTGGAAATAAAAACGAAATATTAACTGATGAAAAGTTACTGCTTAATGTATTGCCTCGCCTTCCAAAGGAAGAAGATTATGTTCTTGTACGTTTTGCTACTAAAAGGAAGAGTGTTTATTATGTGGGAAAAGTTTTGCATGAGCGTAATGATAAATTAGAATATTATATTAGCTTCCTCCGTGCAAACCGCAAATATCAGTTTCACATGCCAAGTAATCCTGATTTGGCGTATGTTAAGGAATACGACGTAAAACTTATATTGCCTAAACCTTGTCTAGGAGGAAGCACATTACGCCAACAGTCTTACTACTATTTTAATGTTGATTTTTCACAAATCGATATCCGCTAGTTGATTTAAAATTTTGTTAAAATTTATAATAAATAATGGTAAATTAGAAACACAAAGATCTCAAATGTGATTTAGTAGATAAGGAATAAAAAAACTAAGGTGCCATATTAGATTGCTAAGCAATAAAGGTTTAAAATAGCTTTAGTTTAAAAAGTTTGTTAATTTTTGTTTGTTTTTAATTTAGTTTGTTAATTATGTTTTTGTTTGTTAATTTTCAATTTTGCTCTTTGTTAATGAACACTGTCTAATTATATTTAACAAAGATCTCACAAATATTGATCTCATATATTTCAATCAATGATAATAATAATTAAAATGTCACTGAATAACTAAAATTACTGAATAAAGATTATATTGTTACGTTAAAAATGTTAGAAAGTTATAATTTTGTTGTAATCATTTATTTTTTGTTAAAAAAATTAAGTCATCGTAATTATGTGTCTCCTAAAAAACGGATTTAATAAAAATATTAAAAATTCATATCTTTTTATATTTCAATTTCCTCCCGATCCACTGTGCCCTCAGGCTTGACCCACTGAGTACCCACCTAAGGACACAGTGGGTCAAAACCCGTTTTTTAAAAAAATATGTTTTATTCTTAAACCGGTAAATGTATTTAAAAAACATTTTAGCCAAAATGAAGCCAATAAACCTACCTTTCTTTCATTAAAATTCAACGTCTGTAACTCGCATAGTTAGGGAGCTATGGGAATGAAAAAATTAGGTGACCCACTGTTGCCACAGTGACCATGAAAACAAGTCTTATTGAATAATTCACAGATATCATATCTGATAGAAATGACTACACCGCCGCGCCCGTGTCGAAAACAAATGCGCAGAGTCGACAGGAATAATCGAATAGATTCATATTATTGATCAATGCCAGCTTGAAGACTTTATAGCCAAGTCAAGCAACATTGAAATACTCATTCTCAAATGAGTCATTTAAATACGAGTTTTTTAATTATTGTTGCTAGGCTTGTTAAATTATTATTGTGGTTATTCTTCACAAGGTAATGAGATGGTTAGGTATGGTATGGATCGAGCTAACTTCCATTTCATTGAAGACGAATGTATTATTATAATGCTTTTGAGTTAGACTTTCATATTTTTCCGAGTTGTGTTGTTAGTCAGAGTTGTGTCACTTCTATCCATTACTTGCTCATTGTCAGTGGAATAATTTATGGTAAGTGGGGTATGAGCACTCGACGCAACGTTTATAGCAGGTGTTTTTGTAGAAGAAATTATACATTAAGACCAGCTGAGATACTCGTGATTTTATTGTAGTTTTGTTTTTAAAATTTTAGTTACGCAAACAATAACACCGCTAGTAATTTTTAAGTAGGTACCTACTTATTACTATTTTTTATATAAAAGTCTGCAAAATAAACCAAATAATTATGTGTTTTTAATCTATGAATCAGACATTTCTATCAGTTAATTTCAATAAATAATACTATCCGTATTCAGGTACCTACACATCAATTTGTCACTACATAGTATAAAACAAAGTCGCTTCCCGCTGTCCCTATACATATGCTTAGATCTTTAAAACTACCCAACGGATTTTGATGCAGTTTTTTTAATAGAGTGATTCAAGAGGAAGGTTTATATGTATATAACATGCATAAAAAAGTTTGGATGATAGTCTAAATAATTGGCAGAGCGAAGTCTGCTGGGTTTTTGAAGAAGTTTACTATAAAGTTGTAGAGCCTGGAATGATTTAATTTGATTCCCAGCGGGCGAGAAGTTCAAATAATGTTATAACAATAAGTTTAATTTTTATTTCTACTCAGTATTTGTGTGTATGTATTTGAAATCCTACCGTTCCCTATGAGAGTGAGGAGTTATTTATTTATTTAATAATTATAAAATAATATTAACTAGAAAGGAAACGCCCGATACATGACTTAGGTACTAACTTTTCATAATGTTTCATCTCTAAATACTGTTATTTAATTTATACTCTGATTGCTGAAAGGAAGCGTTTTTTGTTCAGCGTTTTTTAAAACGACGTCCGTGTGGTGAACACGTAAGTAATTATCGCGATAGTCACGTGATGAGATTATTGGTCACGTTGGCTCAGCTCACATGTCTATAATGACTGCTACCACTGGTGGTACCACTATTGCGAGAAACGAGCCCCCACAATTAGGGGCAGCCTGAGGCCTTCACCACCAACAGTGATGATTAAGATTATATTGTTTGGGCCTCCGACGAAGGTTAGCGATTGCCATTCTTATTGCTCATAGATAATTTCAGCCAAATGTGATCAAAACACTTACATAGTATGAATAGCCCAACCGAATTAGAATTTCACATCGAAAAAATTATACGTAGCAATTTATCGCAGCAGGTTGCGAGTCCCGAAAAATGAAACGTAGACTGCCAGTGACGATTTCCAGAGGAAAATTGCTACTTATAATTTTTTCGATGTCTACCCCATTTTTGATCTAATTCGACTGGGCTAGAAAAACATGCTGGCTTTTGAGACAATGTAGATTGGTTCTACCACCTATCAACATTCCAATAAAAACTTTATTCGGTGGCATTCTAGAAAAGGTATTATAATGGGTACACAATAGTGTGACAATAGTATACCTAATATATCTATCGAAGTACCGACTGGCATCAGTTTAACATCGTTCTACTTGCCAACCTAGTAGGGGGAAAGTGGCAAAGGAGCCAGGTTTTGAAAGAGCCACCTGAATTATTTCGGTAGTTTGGGAACACATTTGGTTGGAAATTTCCAATTTATTATTTTTTAGTGACAACACTGATGTCGTGTCATCCACAATGTGGTATAATTTCCAACCAAATTCGTTCCTAAACTACCGAAAAAATGCAAGTGGCTCTTTCAAAGCCTGGCTCCTTCATGCCACTTCTCCCATACTAGTAAATGTATTACGACTTTACATTACTTACGAGTACCTAGTAATAAAACTACGTGTAAGGCCGTCTACAAAGTAAACTTTTCCTCTGTCGTGAGTGGACTTGACCTCCGAGGAACGATTTTCATTGATATACCGCATAATTTAGTATTTTTCCACACCGGTACCTTTAACTTCCGTAAATAAAATATAGTTATTGTACGTTGCAATAAAATCAAAAAAAAAATCAGTCTTTTATTCATTGTCAGGAACAAGTTGTGCACACTTAATGAATGTCATACTTATTACAATACAATATTATGAAATATATCTTACATCTGGTTTTGTTGCCCCTCAGGCCCCTCAACATCACCTTTGGATATGAACAAGTAGTGTTGTAGGAGAACTCATTTTAAAACCCCTTGATAGACACTATAAACCTGAACATATTCCATTCAAACAAAATTAAATCAAACCTATTGAGTGATCATACCTGTTATTTTGTTTCAATTGAGGAGGTGTGCTCATCTTATGTTGAATTTGGGTTGCATTAACCATTTGAGATCACGTCGCCAATATATTCGTCATAGTAGTCGGCACGAGTCGTGACCACAATCTTTATTGGTCGATTTGACATTGACTGCGCTGCCTGTTGGTTCACGCGATTGGTTCGTCAGTCAGTGTACTTCGTCTATTGGTAGCGCGTGTTCTTCGACGTCATTAGCCGAAAGTGTACAATAACTAACAAAAGAACGATACCATCGACAAATGTTATCGGTATTCCTAACTTTAATATTGCGTAGATTGTGGCCGCGACTGACCTCGCATAAGGACGCATGCCCCACAGTCCCACGATTCTAATCAACTCGACATTTGTCAATGAATTAAATAAACATAACATTAACATGCCTCATGATGCCTCGCTTGGATGCAGTGGCACACATTCCAGATATATCGTGCCCTTGCGTTTATATAGTAAGGTTGCGCCAGTTTGCGAAGTATATGTAAGTAATCATGCACATTTTAAGGCTTTAAAATGTAAATGTAAACAAAACAATGCGGGCTTTAAACTAAATCGATTCGCGAACGTTTTCCTGGTCTTTATCAGTGAGGCTAGAATACGAAGGTTTTGTATAGCGCCTTGGTAAATGAGTAGCAAACAATTTCGCCGGCCACGATTGTTATTGGTATCCCAACTAAAAGACAAGACATGTAAAACATTCAGCTGGCAATTCATTCCCGAGTGTCATCCAATGGCTCTATCTCCTGAAAAAGAGTCAATTTTTGCAAGGTAATCGAATTCAAATGTGATTTTGTCGGTTGACCTATTCTCACATTAACACATTGAGTTACTACAGAATGAGAAACTATTCAAATAAATCGTTGCTTTTAATATGTAACATTATAGCCTATTCATAGATTTTGTACACCTTCAAAGATGGCGCCACATTCACTTTTGATATGGCCACACCAATATCTATCTTTTCTGACGCTGTCAATGTCAGTTTTTTGCAAGCTCATTGGTTCAAAACATGACTTTGTCATTGTTCGAGCAATTGTCAGTAAAAGAAATTAGTTCAAATTATTTGAACTTATGTTTGTGAAAAATATCCAGTTGGGCTATAAATAAATAAATTGTAAATAAAGAAATATTTTCTTAATAGTACCTACTTGGTAGTCAATTACTAGGGTTATACTCCTCATGTTGTGGGGAGGCTTGAGTCGCTGAGAGACTTACCTACATTGGGCAAACTACAAATAAGTAGGCTGAAGTCTCAGAATACAGAACGAAGTATAAATCCAGCGTACTTATCATAGTATGTCATTTTTGCCAACGAGCCAATACAACGTGCAGATTGAATTAATCAGTCTTTCACGTGCGACACGGTTTTGCGCATGGCTTCATAAAATATGAATAATGTTTGGCCTTTACATATGAATTTAAACGATACTTGTTCCATAATCAAATCTTAGTAAAAAAATTGACATTAGGCAAGAGGCGGGCCTGTGTAATAGTTTTATTATACAGGAACAAATATTAGGTCAAATCGTTATTCGTCATGATGCGTTATTGTTTCATGTAAGTAAAGCTTGAGCAATTTTGAATATTTACTTTACAGCCTTATGTATTTACAAAACCATTTATCGCTGAATCAAATTTCCTAAAATTATTTTATAGTTAACGGGAATGAAATCATGCCCAAAAGTTTTTTTTAATAACTGAAAATAGTTTTAGTTTAATTTTATGTTAATTTATCTCTTTTTACTTCTTTTAATCATCGTCATTCATCAAATAAATTAAGAAAAAATGTTGTTTTAAGGTAGCCTTTGCCGTTTTCAAGTCAAGATATTTTTGTTATTTTATGCCTCTTGAGCAATTAATTTATTTCTATTTTATGCCTTTTTCCACAATACCGGATTTGTTTTAATCGGACCGTGTACTTATCATCGTTTTTTTCGGTTTTTACATTAGGTATTCGAAAACACCAAACTGTTTTTAGTGTGGAAAAATACTGGCATAGATTAAAGTAGGTATACGTTTACACGTGGATTTATAAAAACTGCAAACGTAAACACGTGAACAACGAATCATGCATGAGCATGTGACTATTTTTTCTACAGAAATCATATTTGGAATGTAAAAATTCCAAGTCACATGCGAGATATGAATTGGCTTATTTCTACATCAGTGTTTCTCAATCGCAAAAACGTTTGGAGATTTCTGATGTGGACTTGGATCAATATACTTCCTACCTTCTCATTGAAATTAAAGCTCCTGAATTTATCTGATCAACTTGCCTCTTGCTTTTTTTAGGTTTTCCTCACCCATTGTAAAAGATTGAAATTAATTTACGTATTTTTCTATTCCAGTTACAACTCAAACGATGGCTTCGGTCGCCCGTCGGGGGAGCAGCTCAACTTCGCAGCCCCCTCGGAGGACGAGGCGGAGTACCCGCCGGGCGCCTACCTCAAGAAGGGGAAGGTCTCGAGGGCAAGTCACACTGAATATGCCCGATTTTTATCTTTTTCTTATTCAAATGCGTCGATGCTTGGTTCATAGTACTCCCTGTTTACTTTCTAAAACAAGTTGATATAATAAGTTCCAACATTGGTTTACTTAAGGAAACATCTTGACGGATAGAAGGAAAATTTTAAATCCGAAGACTGTTTTGAACTTGTGACTTCGGATGAATGACATTCTATGCTATCACAGTAAAAAAAGATATGTTTTTTAAATGATTAAGCCTGTGTCCATCATTCTCCATTTAACTAATAATTATATTTCGGCGATATTCTGATACTCTGACTCATTAAATCAACTTGTTTTAAAAATTAGAGGGTTTGAGTTATTTTATTACCTATGGCTTTTTCTAATATTTATTTTAACCAGAAAATAATTTACAATTTTATTGCGTTACAAATATTAAAGTTGATTTAAATTTAGAAATTATTTGATTAATGACTTATACAGTGCACGATTTTTGCATGAATGTTTTTCGTAGTACTCTATCCATATCATGAAATCAAAGTTTAAGCTACACAAAGTAAGCACACCCAATTTTTCATCAATAGAAAAATTAAAATGGCCACTGTGTTGTAAAATTGAAAACCGATATTTATGTTCAAGTCTGTGCATCCCTATAGCAAGATCCGATGTCCCATCGGATTATCGAGAAGCGACGACGCGATCGCATGAACAACTGTCTCGCGGACCTGTCGCGCCTCATCCCGCCGGAGTACCTCAAAAAGGGGCGGGGCCGCGTCGAGAAGACCGAAATCATCGAAATGGCGATCCGCCACCTCAAGTTCCTACAGGAACGTGTTAATGGTTTGTAAAATAAGGTAGCCCAGAACTCCCATTGGTATACGATGCGAAAGCAGTCGAGAAGCTAGGATGCCTTAATGTATTGAAATTCCGTTCGATGTCGGAATATTCAGGATAGGGTCACTACCACGAATATATTATTCGAAGTTGACTGTTAGACAGCATATTCGGCAATTGCAGATGTAGTTTACGACGTACCTAAGATTTATCGAGGTGAAATCAACGAATGACCTACGTAGTTCCTAAGCAAATTATTGTCTTCAGCTTAGACACCATCACGAATATATTACACGGATTTCACAAACAAAACCTAATTAGTAAACGCAGGTTTTGTCACATGTCACATGTTTTGGATGTAAAATCACGAATGAGCCACTTAGTTCCTAAGCAACATTGTCTCCGGTTTTATCGTTTTTTCATTGTTACATCGAATACAATTTTACAAAAAACCTGCTTCAATGTGTTTTTCTTTTTGGCCGTCGCTTGTTTTTTTCGATATAGAAATTCCATTACGATTTTCTAAAGCAGTCTTCATTTATAACCCTCTTGTAATATTTTTCAAATACATTCATACACTTGAAAAATGATTTATTACTAGAGCTTTTAGTAGATTTAAATAGTAAAGTTTAGGAATATTATTTAGGAATCCCACGTAGGTTTATTAGTTTATAGAATATTGAGACGATCGATGACATAGTTTTCTTCAGATGCTTTCAAATGTTTTTTAAGATTTGTGTCAGAAATTTTTGTTCTCATAAATATTTTTAGATTTTTATCATTACTTTTCTGAACATTTCAAGAATAATTGAAGGTCGATAAAATGTAGAATTTTAAAGCACTTTATTTTACTTTTTGAGCATTTGTGATTCCCGATTTAAATTATGAAAATCAAAAATAAATAATATTTTTGATGAAAAAAAAAAGAATACAGTATTAATGTAACTCGTTACCTTTCCCTGTAAAGTACTTACAAAAAATATTAATAAATAAATCTTAATGACATAATTAAACAAGATTTTCTAAAACAAAGTATTGAACGTTGAAACATTAAATATTTTATTGACTGCTGTTAGATTATCTTAACATAAGCAAACAATAAAATCATAAACTCGCAAATTAAGGGTTCATTTTTAACTCAAAGCTTGTTTATTTCATATTGATGTTATCACTTTCTTGCTTTACAAACTACGCTCGCTTAATTTTTAAATTACTTAAATAAATACAACTGTTCCACAATACAATTCGTCTGTTTTGTTAATACATGGTGTTTAAATTGAAATTTCAAATAAAAACATACCTATCCAGTAAAACAAAAAGGATAATATTAAAAAAAGTACGAATCAAATAGGCAAACCCGCAACTAAATGTGTTAAAGAAACAACTGATTTTAAGGGTACCGATTACCGAAAGCGTTAATCAAATAAAAATCGTCGATAACGCGCAAAAATGAAGCTAAACACAAACGTCCGAATCTAAGTTTTATTATGGTTCCCGTAAAACAAAAAAATGAAAGAAAAATATTTGTATACGGGACCGACTTGAAGTTTTATTTTTACCAGTCGTTGTTAATTAAAGCGGTAACAGGTAGGTACACTATGTGCACCCTTATAATTTATATTGGTTCAAAAAATTACCGAGAATTATATTAAAAGCCCTATGACAAACAGACGAATGGACAGATAAGATAGGATAGCCTTAAAAAGATAATAAAAATAAAGCGAGCGTAAAGTATCAAAGCCAATTATGACAAATTGCTCAAAATCTGGTGCTAATCTACATTGAAGGATGCTAATGTTGTCGGGAGTCGCCAGTAGCATCTTCCCGACCTTGTTTTGCAGCGGCCGAGAGGCAAGCGGCTGATGACCACTTCAGGGCTGGCTACCAGGAGGCGGTGGGAGAGGCCGTCAGGTTCCTCGTGGAGGTCCATGGCCACGGACCTGGAGACGGCATGTGCGTGCAGCTAGCGTCGCATCTGCAGAGGCATTGTGAAATCGTTACCAAAGGTGAGACATCCTATCTCCTCAGATGGTATAGAACATCATCACAATTTACGTCATCAGCCATTTGAAGTTCATATACAGTCCTTTCGAGTCCACCGAATCCTGAAGTATTGTTATATTTGGATGTAGAATGATAGCTGCAGCACCAATATATAACCCCTCATTTTGTTGTAGCATCATTTTTTTATATTTCCTCCCATAAAAAAAATTGAAAACATATTCAGTAGTGCAAAGACTAAATGTTCCAGGATACGTGCACACATTGTGAGGGCTGTAGCGTTATTTTTAATCTATCCTTCTCTTCCAATTTACCAACAATCATAATTCTTTTTCCAGGAGAAGGTTTACCAGTCCGAGAAAAATCGCGCCTCCACCAAGGGTCTTCATCAGAGACGGCTAGCTCTTCCAGCAGTTCGCACGGGTATGCGATGAAGGGCGTCATCCAGCGACCGGAGCCCCCGCCGGCCTTCGTCCCCGAGGCCTATGAGCCCGAGCGGACCGTGGAAGCGCCTTACCCCATGGAGTGCGATCGAGGTATGTCCACTTCATCTTTCTTACCATTCTTTCTGAGTATCCATTACCAGTAATTTGTATGGTAATTCTTTAATAGTGAATAAATACCTACTTTGGGTATTCATGTTTGAAAATAAAATTTATTTAATAAGTAAGTCAGCTGGTTTAATAAAACAAAAAATACGTGATATATTCCAATAATAAGAAGAAAAAAAATAAACTTAATTGTTAATCAGTAGATGATGAGGAAAAAAAAACATTCTTGACATGCCGCGAAAATGATTTTACCATGCATAACTCAACATGCATGAGGAAATTTAGAAAATAAACATTCTTTTCATGCGGCAAAAATGGGTTGCAGGCACTTGCAGCCACTCAGAATACATACAAAACTCAGCCTGTGTCATGTACATGACGAAGGTTGCTGATTTCCGTCACCATACTACTTTACCCAAAAAATCTAATTTCACTCAACAAGACTCAATTCCAATTGGCTCTTTCGTTCCACAGTGATATCGCAGCTGCCTCTAGCGCAAGGCGCTGAAGTGTTACCGGAAGACGAGCCTCTGCCCTTAGACGGGAGACGCAAGCGTGAACCGACCCTAAGGAAGGTACGCAAGCCCGAACACGGGGAGGACTACCTCCACTCCTACAAGTTCAAAAACTCCATCGAGAGGCGATTCTCCAAGTCGCAGGACTCTGAGGTAATTTTTTAACTTCTAGTGAGTTAGTTTGTAAGTATTAATTTTCCAGAGATTTTTGCTCCGATTTAATAAAATCGAAATATTTATGGAATCGAGAAAGCTCTCTTGATTCTTAAAGAAGATTTTTTATTGACCTTTTTTACTTTAAACTGGGCCCACAAGGCGTATTCACACTAACTTTTTTGGCCCCTATTCTATTCTTCTTCTTCGGCATGTTTCCTATAGCTTTTGTCTATTTTCACCAGGCCGTAGATGTATCCGCGCGAGCACAGCACACCCACAAGGCGTATTCGCACAAGCGACGACGCGCCGCCAAGCCCGCGCCCTCCGCCTCCACATCCGCGTCCACATCCACTGAGGACGCACGTGACACTTCCCCACAGGTACTACTTGATTTTTATACATCTATATAGGGACAACGGTGGTGGCGTTGTCTCGTGCTTCAGTTAACTGCGATATCAACGTGGAATCAAACAAAACAAAATAAATCGCAATAGATATCCACATCTTACCTCAAATAAGATAGAAATCCTATCTAAGTTATCGTTGAAGATTATTGGTTCAAATAAATACGACAACATATGACATGACGAAACTTTTTGAGTATGGTGTACTGCGTAATTGATCAACACAAGCTAAGATACTTAAACCATTTACAAGTACAAAACATATTTACTTGTACCTGATGGTAGATCAATTTTAATTGAAGAGACGAGAGTCGGCGTGGCCTCTGCGTACGATATAGACAGAGATAATGGGAGAATCTCGACAGAGCACTTTCGGAAACTTTATTTATTTTTTATGATTTCAAACAAAATAATGATAAAGAAGTCGGGCTTAATTATAGTAAAAGCATCATTTAAATGTGTACCTAAGGGGAAAGCTGAAATAATGTAGACAAGGAGGTATAAAACGAAGAAAATATTTGGCATTTTTCTTCACTATTCGGCACGCATGAACTGTATTTGGCATTCCAATAGTAAAATGTGTCTGTGATATTTTGATTTAAGAAACCGCTGGTCTACACCACGGCCAACACTATACGCCATGCAAGTGACCCTTGGCTTTTACTGCTCACCTCACACCGAGGACTTGGGAACCGTTTGTCATGTATCATATACACCCGAGCATTGGTGCACTAATGCACGGACAAAAAATACGTGTATCATTACACTGGCGACATTATAGTGTGATTGGAAACATGTGAAAATATTTTAGTAATAAATTCCGTGTTAATACGGCAACTTAATGGGTTATATTTAAGATTGGCTACAACAAGTTATTGTTTCCATTTTTTTTTCTCTTGCATTACATTAATGCAATATTTTTTTTTATATTAAGAGGGTACGTTTTTAATTAAGTACAGTCGACAAGAAATAAAATACAAACTACTGTTAAGTTAAATTTAGATATACGATAAAAAAATGTTTAAATTTTTACGTGCGTTTTTCCATATCACATAAATAATGGAATAGAAAAGAAATTTTGTATGCTAATCTTAATAACAACATAATCAAGTGTTCAGTTGCTTTATAAATAAAACGTGAAAACAATGGCGGCAACATACAGAGCTTGCTAAGTTGGAAAATATATTTTTTAATTAAATGCT
>DWIY01000079.1:0-18801 GCA_018248615.1 Erynnis brizo brizo
AAATAAAAAAATAACTGTTTATTTCTTTAACAAAATTAACAATTTAAGGCAATGTTTCTATTTAAATTGACCTACTTACACCAGACTATCTTCTTTTTTTTCTATACCTTTTTATTTTATATTCCAGGTATTCTTTTTCTGTCTCCTTCTATAGTGTGGCGTTGCATGTCAAGTTCAGTCTTCAGACTGGTGTCAGAACGAAAAAGCCATTGTAAAAGAAGGTATAAGGTGAAAGAGAAAGCAATATTTAAACATTTTCTGTAATAAAATAAATGCAAAGCAATAGAACCCGTTGGAACAAACTCTTCAGTTGAAAAAGTTTAAGTATTTATCGTGTCTACAAGTTTGTACGGAACGGAACCCTCGATGCACTTGCCAACTCGCACTTGGCAAGGTACTTGGATGGGTACCCTTTTCAACCGTTTACAATAAGTTATGGATGATTATTATATTTCATATTTATCTAAACCTTTTGAATTAGGTATACTAGCTTCTTTCTCTTAAGAAAAAAAGAGTTTGATGGGTCATTGTTTTCTCAACAGAAAGAAAAGTGAATTTTATAAAATTTTACATTATTATTTATTTATTTTGAGTACACAGAAAATACAAACAAACGGTAAAATAAACGAGATTTATGTACCTACTAGATAAAACAAATAAGGGAGTTCTTCATAACGTTTTCAGAGGCATGTGAAGTCCACCGCACTAGGCCAGCGTGCAGCGTGGTGGACTAAGGCCTACATCCTCGTCATTGTGAGTGGAGACCCGACACTTCAGTGGGACACCAACGCGTTGAAGATAAACTCTTTGGCTGCAACCCTTTTAGGGTGGGCCTTAGGCCATAAAGTGTTACAGCCTGTAGAGTACGGATCCCTCCCCACGACAGGGGGGGGGGGGGGGCTGGTTATTTATGACGTTGTTTCATTTTCATTTTCGGAGGCGCCCGGTTTTGTTCTTTTCTATAACCTGCGACGGGAGGCGCGTTTGTGCAGCGGTCGTTTGAAATGAGTGACTCGTGCGAGTAACTGGCTTCTCCTTTAAATAGTCTCTACTAGACAATCGTGCGTGACACACAATGAAACTCTTACTAATGACGGCATGTGTTTTATGTTTAATATCGTTGACCTTATGTTAATGTCGAAAATCGAATTGAATGAGTTCTAAATCACCATTAAAGAACTTGAAGAAGAAACTTAAACGATTGAGGGGAACGAAAACGTCGGTAAAGTGTCAATGCAAGAGCATTTACTTTATTTTCCACTTTATAGTTGGTTAAAAATTAAGATCATGAATTGCCACTCTGAAAATACAACTAAATAAAATTCTACCTCAATTTATCTGAGAGTCCACTGTAGCCTTACTTGACGATAATCTGCCCGGTCCTGGGCAACGGTTCGGTCAACGGTCCAACGGTTTTCCGCTGTGTTATTCAGTCATCAGTCCACCTGGTCGGAGAGCGGAGAGGGATGGCGGCGGTTATTTTACTGTGAAAATATCCTAGTACGACGTCATATTATGAACTGGCAGTAAGTACTAATCAAGAACTCGTTCAAGTAGAGCAGAGAGCACAAACGCAGCACCGGAGGCATCAACATGTTTCCACCGGTACATTTATCAGGCGTGTTATTAAATTTGCTTGTGATTAATATCGAGGGAACGCCCGCGTAGTGTAGTGTAGTAGAGTAGTCGACGTGGATGTATGGATGTATCGTATGGAGTATGGACGGAAGTTGATTAATTGCTTCGTGTTGCTACCAGGATGTACACAGGTGGAGGCGTGTTGGAGTGATTAGGGGATATTTTGGACGGATGCATTGAATATTGATGGTGTGGAGTTTTTCTTTTACAAATTGACCGAGGATAAAAGGATCACCCATAGTGACAATTGGTCATCGTAGTGTATTGGTCACCGGCTTCGTATGCTTTTTAAATCGTTTGAAGAATCCCGTTTCATCATAGTCTGGAAGAAATGCCTTGGATGACCATTTTATATAATGTGATGACATTTAAACCAGACTTGTGGGTTATTCCTTACTAAGCATAAAGTGGGCTGCATATTCCTTTACTATTATAGATAATAGATTATAGTCATAGCAGGGCCATTCTTAGTCGCTAAATGGTATCAAAGGCCCTATTGGGCATTTTGCCTATATATTATGTATGTTATTCACAATGACAAAGCTAGATACCTAAAATTTGTTTCAGGCCTCCCCGTGTTATAATAAACCCATGGAAGCAGCACCGCGGCAGCATACATTTTAATATGACTAAGCTCATAATAGGACAAGTTTTGGTTAATGCTAGTTTACATATTAATAGTTGATTGCATTAGTGTTTAGCTCGGAGCCTGCAGCCGTCACGGGCGTCACGGGCGTCACGCGGTGTCACGGGGCGTCACGTAGCGTCACGTTATTGCGTGCTAATTGCATTTCTCGCGTCACGGCATTATTGCAGGGTGTGTACAAATCTCGATTTGTGGGATCTGTCCTAGATCCTGGATGATTTATTGTACGGAGGACGACAAAACCATTGCTGACTTTCGCCAGTCACCGAGAGGAGGCGCCACGTATGCTCTGAATCACGCTATTGAAGTTTTCTTAACATCTAGTTTTTATAAGATCCGGTTATATGTACTTATAGCGTTTTTTTTTTCTTTTTGCGAAGTTGCATGTACCAGGAGTTGTAGTAATTGTACTGATATGTGTGCCTTTATTTATTCTAATCCTTGGTGTTTGTCGGTCCGTCAAAAATGTGAAGGACAGTTGGCCTTATCAAAGTTTAAAAAAAATCTTTTGTACTCAATGTATTTTCAGAACGCAATAAGGCTTTTATTTTATCCCACTTTTCTCTGCACATATGGTAGCTCTACACTACCACCCAAATACAAACTAGATTACGGCGCCGGCGGCGAGAGTGGCGAGAGTGTGCGGCGGCCGGATTGGCAAACTAAGCGTGCTTTTTGCTAAACCCATTAATTGAGCCGATGTGCTTCGTAATTTGTTTTCAGTTATCAGGGGAAATTGGAATTCCTATATTTTGACTGAATATTCAATATTCCGTTCTATGGGTTGAGCTGTAGCTTTATAGATTTACCTTGCCTTCAATTACTTAACCGATTTTCGTGTTTATTGATACGACTATATACGCCTTTTCATGTTATTTGATGGAAGACGCGGATGTCCATGGGTTGCAGCGAGAAGTAGCGAGTTAGAAGTAGCGAATTTGCAAGTAGATAATATATCTACGTATCACTTTAATGTCAATTTATTGGGTATAGCCAGGGGTCTTCTATAATGTTATAAATGATTTTTCCAAGCTCAAAGACATGACATGTGTCGAGCAGTTGCCAATAAGGAAATTAGTTCAAATTTATTCAAAATTATTTCACAACATGACGAGATGTCCAAAAATTCCGGTCGGACTATACACTGCCCGAAACATACCCCATTATTTATAGAGCAGGGCTTCGGAATATCTCATGCCCTCTACAACACATTTAAAGGACTATTTGCTATTCCGGTCAGATGGAAACTTCTATAGATGGAGTAGATATAGGACTTCTCTATCTGATGTCCAAAGGCGGTGTGTGTTATGTCTGTGTGTAGAGTTCTTGTGTGTTTCTTAAACGATTCCCAGAACCGACGTGACGAGGACTGGAATTAGTTGCTTATCTCAAAAAGATATTAGAATAGCAGATTTGGGAAGTTAAGACTTTTCTTAAAATAATATAAGCTTGCGGTTTAAAATCCTTTAAAAAATATGTGAGCTTTATAAATAAATATCACTTGCTGAAAACAGGAAAACATCGCGAGGAAGCCTAAATGTTTGAGAGTTTATAAAAAATGTTCTCAAAGGCATGTGAAGTTCACCAACCCGCATTAGGTCAGCGTGGTGGACTAAGGCCTATATTCGTCACAGTGTGTGAGGAGACCCGACCCTGCAGTGAGTCAGTAATGGGTTACAGACACTCATTGTAAGTGATGTTTAGGATTCAGTCGTTATACTTTAGTTAAACTATGTTAGGATGGCAGGCAAACAGTAACTTTGCCGTAATGAAATAAAGGTTTACTTTGAAAGGTAACTTCGAAAGGCCAGTAAAAGTCTTTCTTTTCCCCGAGAAAAAACTGGACAAGAAAACGCTGAGTTTTCTCACTACTACTTACTAACTTATCGATCATAGTAATATCAACCTTTCAACGTATGCGGAAGAGGAACACACTCGAGTATTCACGAGGATAGTCTCGGAGGGACAGTGTGGGCGCAATGTCGCCGCCCGACGCGCGACGCCTGGCGGGTAGGAATTGCCCATTTTACTTAAGCTCACGAAACTACTCCGAAAAGCCCATGGATCTGTCCTTGTATGCTTATGAATATATCGGGTAGTTTTTGTAGGAAGCTCTTATTATACCTAAACACAGATAATTTTTACACGAAGCAAACGAATGGAGAGAGCAAATTTTAAGAGGTTTCTGCAGTGTAAAAGAATACAATTTGGTCTGTGGTTGAAACTTGAATGCATAGAGCCATAGATTGATCAAAAAGTAAACTATATTAGTGCAAATAAACTTTACTGTCTTTTCTCTTCTTTTTCTTTTCTTCTATTTTCTTTTCGCTTCTTTTCTTTTTTTCTGTTTTCTTTTGTTTTCGCTCGCTTCTCTTCGTTTCTTTTCTTTTCTTCTATTTTCTTTTGCTTTCGTTCGCAAAAGGTGCCCATACGACAGCTAAATTACGTAAATTTTATTGCGTTTCGGGTGGTTTCGGTGCGTATTTAAAAAAGAACAGCTCCATACCTTCAGAGCCCTGTGTTTCATTTTTGACGTGTTGGTTGGTTGATTCGTTATTCCAATCCTAAGTCTCACTCACATTCTTACTCTACACTAAGAGATAACAACTGTTTTTGAGTTATGACTTTTACGAGGGATGTTTTTCAAATTAAAAATGCTGTTTAAGCCCTTCAGACATGGCAGATAAGCCTTGAGTGCAGATCCTGACTACCCATTGAGACCCAGTGGAGCGTCACTGCTGGTACACAATGGGTTTCCGACGATGTCACCCTATCGGCGCTCCACACGCTCGCGACGACGGTGGGCTAGAAGCTTTTGAAAATCTTTTGGAAATAGCAAAAGGTAGCGGTTTGTAAAATTAAGTGGTTAAACGCGGGGATCACAGTGGAACTCATGATAATAAGACGCCTATTTTTCAACAAAACAAGACGATAGATACGTGTTGATGCTCTATTTTTGGCAGGGAGACATGGGTGTTTAAACCGTGGTCCTGTGGGGATGTTAGGATGGAAAGTAAGTAGTCATTTGAAATTCAGTATTTCCAGGTAAAAATAATCACAGCTTACTAAGCCCACGTTTTGTGAAAGATCAAATAAAGCTGAGTATGTATCATAACTCATAATTCTCATCATGCTAACAAAAACATTTTCCATTTGAGGCTCACATCGTACTGCGGCCCTTTATTTACGAGCATTTAGCCTTTGCACTAGACTCATTAAAGCTCCGCAGAATGTAATGTTGTTCAGTTGTTCCGTATAATAAACCCGAGTACAAAGGCTGTATTAGGGATGCTCGATCCAGTCGCTTTATATCGATATTTTGGACCGTTGCATAGTGTATTGATTCAAGTATCGATTCCGTTGGTTAGATACGTTCCAGTGGATCGAACCAGTATCGGATAAAAAGGTTAAGAAATTAATATTTCTTGGGGACCTTACGAATATAATACTTACCAATCTTTAGTTAAACAAGAAATAATAAAATACAATAAATAAAAAAATAAAATTTTACTAATGTTAACAAAATCAAACGCTAGAGAAATATCTGCAATAAATTTTATTCCAATGTTAGATCTTTTGCATTCGGATACTATCATCAAACTGAGTTTTTCGATCCGATCCATGCATCAGTATCGATCCCCCAGCCGATCGAATGTTGTTCTATCAATACATAAATCTAAGGATCGAATGCCATCATATCGATCCGTTAAATATCGATACGGATAGAGCATCTCTAGGCTATATTTATATTCAGGCTTTACGATCTCGTAACGTTTCATACGCGGAATAAAAACTTCCTTTCATTTAAATATTTTAGGTTTAAGTGAAGGCAGCCATTCGCCACGCTCCCCGAGGATCCCCGATTTACATGTTTATAGAAATAAACGAATATTGTGATGTAAATGCGGAGCTCTTGAAGCATATCCATGCTTGCAACAATACGCTCTGGTGTGTAAGTTACGGCGGTGAAGCGCTGAGAATTAAAATAAAACCTAACAAAGGAAAATATTACAGAATCTCGCATATTGGATGTGATTCATAACTTGTTTTTACACAAGGGTTACTGATAATAATATACGCGGTAATAGCCTAGTGGCTAAGAATTTGGCCTCTTACTGGAAGGGTCCGGATTCGAATCTCAGTGGCACGCACGTTATTTAAAAAAATGACTACTCTCGACGTTTTCCTTCACTGTTACATCAATTTAATTAAGTATATTTTAACTTTTAAGAAAGTCATTTGTGCGTGTCACCGGGATCCGAACCCTGACCCCTCGAATACAAGACGGAAGTCTGAGCCAGGGCTATCCCCGCTGCGAATGGAAAATTTAATTTGTCTAAGTTATGAGAGGAATAGCCATTTCCAACCCTCGTAAGAGAACAACAGTTGAAAACTAATCAAACCCAAATACATTATATATCCTCAAGTTACTTGCCGACTTCAGTCCCCTAAGTGTAAGGCATGGCAACCGAATCAAAACTATTCAATGCGACTTCAAATTGGTTCGTAATTGAGATTGGATTGGGTTGGTGAGCGACCGCGTAGGAAGCCGCAAGAAGCGATTGATTGTAACTTGTTACTTTGAGGAACCACCATATACTGTAAACTTCCATAATTAAGTACATATGTATAAATAAACAGCAATATGTTTTACCTATTAGGTTCCGTTAAACTAATTAGCTGAAGCAATAAACGAATATTATTTTGCCCTTTTCGATCGAAACTGCAAAATAATTAAACACACGACGTATATATTACGCTATGTTCATAACTACTGGTGTCAGTATGGATAAGCGTTAGCTCGTAGTTAAAACTCAATACCCAAATCCGATGTGCTTCGTAGGTATATAACGAAAAGAAAGCAGTTAAAACTTCCAAAAACACGATAAAAGTATAAAAGGAAAAACAATGTGAGTTTGCCCAGGAAACTGTTGCCTGTGTAATCCGCTAAGATTCATTCCTTCTTATTTATGGATATTAAAAAGTTATTTACATCAGTGATCTTACCGGCTTGAGTGCCTAACAGTTTTATTTTTTCCTAATATAACGATGCTTATTGTTAAGATATCCGGATACATGGGTAAGTAAAAAGTAAAAAAGGCAGAATTATAATTAGTCACTACACAAGGTAGTGCTAGGTGCGACTAAGTGGGCCTACTGCGTAGGGCGGGCGGGCGGCGCGCATGCGTCCGCTTCGCTCAATAATGAAAATTGCTCAACTAGCCCAAGACGCCCTAGGACATACCAATTAGTCCTTGGAAAGGATGTTTTTAGGTCTATTACTTTACAGTAAAACTGTAGTACAGTCCGACCGGAGTTATTGTTTACCTCGCCATGTTGTGGAACAATTATGAATTATTGTCTTGGGCTGTCAATAGTGCCATGTTTTTGAGCCAATGAGTGTGCATTAACTTAACATCGACAACGTCAAAGAAGAAAATTGGTGTGGCCACATCAAAAAAGAGTATGACGCCGCCGTTCTAGCAATAGCTTTAAATACTCGTAAGAAGAAAATCGCAAATCTATTTATAGCAATTGCTATAAATAAGAAGAAATGTAAACAATTGTGGTAATACTTGGAAAAATCCATAGTACTTATGTGGTCAATACACCACGTACCTGCTAAGCCTAACTTTTACGTCATCCGATAAAAATATAATTTGCATGACGTTAGCGAAAACATTTCCAAGAATAAACAACATCCTCTCATGCAAAAGAAAATCCTAAAATACCCTAAATTCCGGCGAAGTTAATTTTAGTCTAATATCCGAGGAAGTTCTGAAATAATCTGACGCAAATTGCTCCCTCGCCGCCCGAGCCTACTGCCTCCTGCGTTGTTATCCTGCTACACTGGTATTTCTTAAAATAGAGCAACGCACCTTTAATAAAAAGGTGAAAATGAATTTTTCAGAGAGAAATCCTGCGAATATTCCGTCGGTACGTGGAGAATTATACTGGAGGTGGCGACGAGCGACGCGGAGGTAGGAAATATTTGATTAGGGCGCGCTTGGACAAATTTGTCGCTCGGGGCCCGCAATTTATTAACATCGACACGGCGCCGGAGCCGGTGCCCACCTAAATAAAGTATCATCATTTCCTCACCCGGCCTCGCTCACAATCCTCACTCCTCCGAACGAAAACCGACCCTCTAGCGAACCGCCACGTCTCAAAACGCAACCGATTCTCGTGAGAAATAAAAAAACGAAGATTAAAAAGGATACTTGAATATTATTCTTGCGTCGTCGTATCATAGTCGAGAATCGAGAGGTGTGTGGGGCGGGAATATGACGCAAAGGGTTTCTTTTCAGGACGTGAATTTTTAATGGCGCAGAGGAAGGCGTATTGAATTGGCGATACTCTCGCTTCGTGAGCCAGTTCGTGCGACATAATTGGCGCTATTATACTGAAACATATTGTAATAATACAAAAGGCACATTTAGGGAGGCACAATACTTCGATGTAATACAATATAATATGAAACCATTGGTTCGTCTCGCTTTGCGCCAATTTAACAATCAATTTTCGAATTGAAGATAACTCGAGCTGCGAAATAAATGACTTTCCACTTTACACCCATTAAGTGTCTTTTGAGTGGTTATATCAACTTAGCCGAAATACTTTTATAATGAAAAATGGTTTCAAATTTACTTTATTCACAATTTAAATAATAAATAAGGTATTTGACATAGTTACAATGGTACAGGTGAATAGATCAAAATGATTCCTTCGTAACTCGCCAGGTTGTTTCAAGAATCTAAGGCTATTGACTTTACTGGGAAAGGGAGTAAAAGTGAACCGAAGGTTTTCAGTTTTCCGGGAAGTGCACGAGAAGTGTTCAGTTACTGAAACTACTGAACTTCAGTAGTTTCCGTTAGAATTCCTGGAATATTGACGTTTCTCTAGCTCTCTCTACTGGGCACTCTCAGTAAGTTTAACCAAAGGGAATCGCAGCGATCCGAGCCAGTTTATTGAACGTTGTTTTCTGTGAAACATCCAAAAGAAAGTAATTATTTACAATTATATACTTAATTTTATTTTAATCTTTCTGAATGTGTAAAAATAGCTAGCCATCTTACCGTTAGCCTCTTAACCTTAAAACAGCATGTTTTTGATGTGTTCTGTTTCGGCTGGGGAGGTATGGTTGCAGGAGATTAAATAACTGTTTGTTTTATCTTTTTCTTATTTATTTAAGGCGAACATCTTAGTCCTCATCAGTAGAAACGTACCCGCATACCTCAGTTAGGATTTCTTTTTATTTTGAGGTTGGATGTGGGTGTCCATGGGCCACTTAACATAAGGTGTCTAGCATCCCGTTTGCTACTCAGTTACTATAAAAAAGGATACTGTATGTCTATGTCTATGTCTATGTCTACTATGTTCGTCGGATTAAATACGTTTTGCAGTGTTCAAACTTCACACTAAGAGTTGGATTCGGTACAAAACACACTTGTTTATTTGCTCACGGTTGAAGTCGCCCGTTCCGAGTGAGTGAGCCCAATTATGATGATGTTAGGCTGAGGCTCAGCTAACAAACAACGTTTATCATGCCATCGGGATCAAATGCGAGAGGCACTGAGGCAGTGTTGCGTGACTGAATAACAGACCTGTTATCCAAATTCATTCAATCATATTCGAAATGTAGGTAATTTCTGTTTATTTTGTTTGTGTTTATTACAATAAAAATGTATTGTCTGTAACAGAATTATTTTTAGTACATAAAATGTGCCCAGTGGCTGAGAATTCGGTTTGTACTTAGAGATTCGAATACCAGCGGCACCACAAAGTAAAAAATGTTGTGGAAATCTGCCTAAAAACTCTCCGCATTCGCAATAAGCTAGCCTGATCCACTACGTTTCATTACCTAAGGCCTATATCCCTCTCATTATAAAAGCAGAACCTGTAATAGATCACCAATGACTTCATAATAATAACAGCTTCGAGCTAATCCATTAATCGAAGTTTAGGTAGGTGTGTAAATTAATGCACGTATTAGGCGTTCATTTAAATAGATAATCATTCCAAAGGATTAATATCCGCAATCAAAGTCGTAAAGCCAAGGGTCCTGTCAAGCCATTCCCGGCCGTCAATTCAATTACGTTATTTTGAAGGCTTCATTTATACGTTCCTGATATTTTGGAAGCAGACGGTCTCCGCAGTCGCCCCGATATCGGATAATCACTGACATTACGGTTAATGGACTTGTTTATTTGGATTAAGGAAATGTCAAGCGAGGTGTCGTCTGATATTCGTTATTCCAGAATAAACACAAACACGCCTACGCGACGTTTCCTTAATAATTTGAAACTGTCGCTGTGCTTTGTTTTGAAACGCAAACGCGACTGTAATAATTATGCCACACCACATGCACACATGCTAGTAGGTACGTAGTGCAAAAATGTTTAAATTAACTTTGCTTCTTATTAACTAATTACTACGTCTAAAAACCTAATAAAATCATCTTAAATTTTTTATTTTTTTGACACATACAGTAGACACGTATAACAATAATGTAGGGTAGTGAAAATTGCGTAAGTTTAGCACGATAAACCACTGTTAGGTATACACTACTACTAGTGTTATGTTGCATCTATGTCACTGTTGTATATCGTTACTGCCACTGTCCTCCAGTTAAATTCGCTAAACATGTGGCTGGTTTAATTTATCATTCCATTCCGAGTAGGCCACGTGTTCCACGCTGCTCCACGCCGCTAAATGGCCGGGACTGGGGCCGTGTTCGCTAATCGCTTCCTAGTTCTCTCGCCAACAGTACGCATACTGTAGTCTGTATGTCTCTGCAATTACTGCACCCATTTGTCTAAATGTAAATTAATATTATCGTAAAGGATTTCGTGTGTTTGCGAGTTTGGATGTACTTGTAGATGATTCGTAATGAGTGGGATGTATGGTTGGGTATTAAATTTAGTAATATAACTTTCAGGTTATAGACTTTTAGCATTGACCTCAAATAAAAGAGACTATTAAAGCGTTAAAATAAAAGAGGACTAGCCTTGTGGACCAATCTTAAAATGTAAGCTGCAGCACTCAGAGACGTCATTTAAAGTTAATGTTCATTAACAAACAAATAATCGTCTTTATTCCTATTGACATACGTGACATCTATAATTACTTAAGGAACCATTAACGTTAATGACTGTCTCTGAGTAGGTACGGCTGTAAGTCTTCGTAAAAAGGTTTAAATACGTAAGCTTCTTCAAATTGTAAGACAGTGTTGCTTATTGAATGCTTTCAATGTTAAAGTTGTACATGTCAATCTAAGAAGCACGAATGGAGAAGCATGAATTTATTTTTAAGTTTTGTTCATAAACATGTAACGTTAAATTATCCTATTTTAGCGTGGAGGGAATTTTGTGCTACATGAGTTTATGATTTCATTTCTCCATTAAACCGAACTCTTCTCCATCTGGAACGATACCGATTTCCCGAGGAGTTTCCTCAGGTCCATTGTTCGTAAGTTACAATAACACGCAGGCAAGTATCTGGTGTGAAGTGGAGACTGGGGACCTCTCAGAGGCGTCATTAGCTGGGAAGATCGTTAGGAAACTTTGTCCTCCGGAGTTTCGTGTATGTGGCGAATGTGGCGAACGACCTGCGATCACACGCCACTAGACTGCAGCTAGTGAGGCTTGGGGTTGAGTGGCCCAGTCAAGGATGGTTTTGTATTTTAATTATTATATTATTATTTATTTAGATTAGGGGAAAGAACGAAAGAGCGCAAAAATGAAAGCGAAACAATTAAATCAAAACTAAAGGATTAACTAAAGGAAATAAGAATAATATTACAAAAGAATTAAAATGCAAGCTTGAAGTTCCTTTAGGTACGAAGGTTTTTTCAGTTTGTACTTATATGCACTTAGTGTTAGGAAGTGTATTTTTAAACAGTTAGTAGCAGAGCTGTTTTTGACATTTTATATTTAATAGAGCAAAACTTATCAAGCGTAAGTGTTAATTAAGCAGTTACTGAGCATAGGTATAAATGAAAGACTAAACTTGCATTCCTGAGAATTCTCCAAAATGTTCTCAACATCTGAAATCCACCGCATTAGGCCCGCGTGATGGACTTCATTGACATTCTTCTTATTATGAAAGGAGACCCCAATATTGTGTCAGTAATAACTTTCAGACAGCTTCGATAACCAGTCAATAAGTAACAAATACAGTTGCAGGATTCTGGCAATATGCAGTTTACTTGGAGCTCAATCCTATTATCATGACGTGTGTAGGTGTCGGTGCGGTGGGGAGAGGATGGGGGAGAGGGGGGGGGGAGTTAAGGCTTCACTTCCTCGGGAGATGCAGCTAACGATTAATTAAATTAGATGACCGTCACCGGTGCGTTCCGTGGGACTGCGTGACATCTTGTTTATTTCCTTAAACTTGACAACCAAGAACATCTGTATTATTTCGTCTCAATAAAACCTTAGATTTTGATCTGGATAGTAATATAAATGAAAATTAAAATTTTGGAAACTCAAAATATTCTGTTGTGTGCTATCCATAGTGCTCCCATTTCGAATAATAGTACAAGTAATTCCTAGGCGTGTCATCCTATTATCTTTACAGCTTACTTCTTATTAATAAATAAATTATTTACTTTAGATTCTTTCTATGTCATCAATAAACTATTAGTCTACATAACTGTTGGAAGTTATTCTTATATTACTACCAATGCGTTACCAGTATTAACATAATTATAATTTTCAAGAGCTTTTTCTAGTTTCTCTTCGACGTAATTATCATGTTATTTATTATTATTCACTCATCCTTGAATACCCTATAACACGCGATACTTATTACGTTAAATACGACCGCGTTAAAACTCTGTGTATGTTAAGTATCAGTAAAACTTAATCTCGTGGCATCTGTCATCGGATGCTGCGTTTTCTCGTGTGTTTGAGTGCCGCTAATCTGTGCGTCAGGCGGGGCTTAATTAAGGCAGGATCGGAACATCTCGTGAAGGGTGGGCAGATAGCGCGCTATCTCGGGATGATGCTGCGCTGGCGTGCAGTGGCCAGTGCGGGCAGTGTGGCGATTGCGGCAAGTACAGCTAGTGCGGCTCACCCGGCCAGTGCGGTAAGTGCGGCAAGTGCGGCTAATGTGGCCACTGCGGCCAGTACATCCGATTAGGCCACTAAATTAACAGTTACTATTAATAGGTATTTTTCTAAATGAATTGGAATCCTTAAAGTTACTTAAAAACTGCATATAAAATTTAAGTATCAATTATAAAAGGTTATTAAAATATTGTATCTGCTAGGAAAGTTATCTTTTGTTAAAGCGACATATTTAAAGCTTTTAACGATTCAAGGGAATCTTTCCATTCGACACAGAGCTATATAAAGTCATTCCAGTAAACCACAAAGATTTCGAAATGTATTATTATAATTATTTATTATGAATTTATGAAGAAGTGACAAACCTTTGATAAATATTTACAAATAATAATAATCAAATAATGGCTCCGTTGATGGGAGAAAACAAAAGACTCATCTCGCTACAAAGCTTTCCATCAGCGCGATGCGGCGTACGTTCGGCTGCGTCAGGTGAGTGCAGGCGCGGTCATGTGTGCGCGTGTGCCGACACTCGTGCTCGCCTGTGTGCGGGCGTGCGTGCATGCGTGCGTGCGTGTGTGCGTGTGCACTTGTCGCGACCGGTTCCCGACCACCACCGCACTCATTCAATTTGTCTAACATACCATACAATACAATGTTTATCATCCATCACGTCATCCCGGAGTACTCCTGCGGGATCTGTCCTCCTGGTAATCTGAAATAATCACAATCGAAGCATAAAAAGATTGTGTTAAAATCATTTTTGTAAAAGCAATAGTAACATTTATAAAAGTTTCATGGATGGAAATTTTAGTATGGAAAATATTGGTGAGGAAAATTTGTATTAAACATCTGGATTAACGAATGTAGTTAGGTACTATTGCTAACGAAAAGCAGAATATCGAAATCAATCTGATTAATTAAAACAGGGTTACATTGAAAAGGGAATTCGTTGAAGCAACTTATGAAACCATGCAAAATTTGCAGCCAATATGGATGATTCGAAATTTCAAGCATCTTTGGTCTCACTGACAGGAAGAAATTATATCTTGAAAAAGAATCTAAGTGCGATTAAAATAACAATCATTTAGCAATAACATAATTATACTTTTATTAAGCGTTAGCATTGATTGTTATTGAATCGACGCAAGCGTTGAAGTTGAAGACCGTTACAAAATAGATTTGAAACGAATCAATCTCATACAATTATAAAAAGTTTATCGACGTTCTCCCTAGATGGGCCGCAGCAAATTTCCTCGAATGATGCAACTTCCGGGCCTTCGGAATGATGATAATGATTTGGAGCAGTAGTCGGTTCTCATTAGCATAACGATGGGAAGACGAGTGCGCGGCCCCGGGCGCTCGCGCTGGCGGCACTGCGGCGGCGCTGGCCAAGTGGCCACTACCGCGCACCTGTGCCGCCGCGGCCGCGCCGGCCGAGGGAATCCCAAAGCGCTGCAGGGCAGAGCGCAAACAATCCACGCCGTAACATTTTACCTTTCCTGTCTGTTCTTTCATTGAGTGTTGCGAAACTTCTCCGCGATCATTTCGTCGTCCCCATTTGAAGGGGACGTCTTAATAATAGGAGTTTTCATAACGATCCAGGTGTAACGGTACCGGACTCAAATCACCCTCGGGCCCCGAATCATGTTACGATCCTATTATTCCCTAATTCATTGACGGTTACCAAATTATAAGTATTACTGGCTGGCGGCGACCGGTTCCCGCGGCTCCCGGCGCCCGGGCCGCGCGGGGGTAGGGCAGGCGGGGGGTGCGCGGCGGAGGGGAGGGGAGGGGAGCAATCTCGGCGCACACACGCTATACCCCGTTTATTTTTAGCCAACAGGTTAAGACAAATCTACGTCATTTCTACCTGTACAGCCTGCATATCGCTACACTCGCCGATTCGACAATCCCGTCGGTCGATGGGTTCCATTGTCGTGGAATTTACATTGCCATCTATAGGCGTGTTATTGTACATGTCCCGAGATTTTATTACACAATATTTTGCCTCGCCGATCGTTTTACATGCTTCTCGGCGGGTAATGCAGATTGATCGGCCGCGCATGTTCGAGAGCCGCTCCGATCGACCTGTCTTCGCGATGACTACCCGAACCCGTAATTTAACAAATAACTCCCTGTTTATAAGAAACGGCCTCGTGCAAGAAATCTCCCGGAGTGATTATATTCAACTGGTAGTAAATATAGTAATCATCGCACTACTTCAGATTTATTTAGAAAGGATAGTTGGCGGGCGCATCATGAGAAACCTCATCGGATTGTTAAATTTGATCCAGAAATAACGTCCTTCTTATCTTGCTTTTTAATTTTTACATTAAATCAGTAGGATTTTTGTACAAAGGAATTTACGACGGTCGTTTGTCTAAATTTTGTACTGTAAGGGGTCGTGGCTCCAATTTTGAAAGCATAAACAGCTTGCTGTTAGCGTCAGGTCGTCGGGTGCGCGGGTTCAGTGCGAGGTTGGCAACCTAGAATTACTCGGCGTATATCTGAGCTTCGTTCTGTTTCCCGTTGGCAGCCGAGATGAGCGGCGCGTTCTCTCACGGCGCGCGCGTGACTCGCCTGCCAACAGCCGGGCCACGACCGCCGCCGCCGCCGCCGCCGCAGATTCAATGACCATCGCGCATATCGACCGCCGGACACCAGACAACAATCCATATAGCCTTACTTACACTTCCATGTACTTCGATCGGTATTTTTTCATTGACTGGCATTGCCGTGTACCACGTATCGTGACTGTTTGATTTTTATTTGAAGTTGGAACGCAATGCGCGGGCGCAGAGCGGTGGCATCCACCCGTATGATCGAAGAAACCGCAACGATCTATCGATCGCACGTGATATAAGAAATAATATCCGTTTTGTGGTTATAGGGATTCGTGGGATATTTAGTGTAAGTACGTATTGGAATGCCATTCACGCATCTTATGGTAGATAGTGTGTGAAATACGTTGTACACAATACAGATTTAGAGATAAGAAGCAGCAACATGGTTAACATGAAAATAGAAACTGAATACCAAAGAGCTATAAAAAAGCTAAAAATAATTAAGAAAGCTCTGAATGATAGAAGAAAGGACAAACTTAAAGTTTTATTCGACAATTGTGAGACATTTAACATGTAAGGACTGCTAACTTATGAGGATTTTGCAAGCTCATATAAAAATTATACTTTCTAGCTCAGGTGCGGTAAACGAAGATTACAAAAAGATAGCCAGAGTTGAAACTAGCCAAAAAAGGAAGCATTGCAATGACATTTCATGTAAGTATCTTAATGCTTAGCCGTCTGAGCCAAGCCATGCGCCATAACAAAGTATGCTCGGATTATCTTAATCGCATTAGAGCACGATCGACCTTATCAAATGCTTAATTACTGAGAAAGGACTTTGAAAAGTAATTTACAAGTCCTGTCTCGTTCCGAGGCGACGTTATCTGTCGGCTGTCGGCTGTCGGCTGTCGGCGCTGACAGCCGCCTGACGGCCGACCACGTCAACTCCGCTCATAACATTACACCAATCAAATTAAGAAGGTTGGCAAGTAGTTCTACTTTCTATTTTATATTTTCCTTGTAGGTACTTACTTATTGTGGTAGGTTCCCACGGTGTATGATTCGACAGATTAACATGAACAACCGTGCCACGTGCATCGTAAGCCAAAGCTTCGAATTCATCTGTGCTTCTAATATCACTCACGACACTGTCTGTGTCGTTTGTGCTTTGTTACTTCCCATGTTGCTTGTTGATTTGCGGACGTCCTCAATAGCAAGTATTGTCGAAAGTTAAATGTTAGACGTTAAATAGTGAGACTTTTAGACTACATGCTCAGGAAAATATAACTGTTCATGTCACATACAACCTAAATCTTAATACCGTACCTACGTCTAAAATGTAATGTGTATTGTGTATGAATAAATATAATCAATTTAGTCGAAAGCAATTTATTGACAGGCAATGAAATACTATACGAAAGTAATAAATTAAAAGAAATTGTAAATTGTATTGAGTTAAACAAACACCATTTCGTAGTATCGTATTTAGTTAAGTATCAAAATTTATGAGATTTTATGACAAGTTATAAAACTATCTTTAACTTATGAAATAATTGACCTGCTATATACTTTCATATGCTGATATTTGACTTATCATATTACAAAATCATAGGCACAAAGTCGACAGCCATTCAATGGATTGAAATTATTACACCTGATGCTTTAATACGTCTGTGAGTACAGGTACATAAATTCATTTTATAGGCAATTTAATTGCACCTGTCGATAAACGCTGTGTGATTTGAAGCAATAAATGTATCTGTGACAATTTATTCGTAAAATAATATGACAAGAGTTGAAATACAGCTCAACAGATTTGATTTAAGATTGGTGTTGGAGTTATTTATTTATGAGCGGTGGCTGCAGCCTGCAACTTGTACTGGTGCTTGTTTCTTCTGTGTATGTACTCGTATTGAATTAATGAATGGATACTTCAGTAAGGACATTTTAAATGTGAATGTTATCTGCGTTGAATCTTAAGCAGAGTAAAGATAAATTAAATCTGTAGTGACCGTTCATTCTACAGAAATGTGTTATTTAGTACAAACTTGAGGCTTTGGACAAAGCCCAAGAACCAATCAGGGCAGTCAGCAATCGCAAATTAAAATGTAAGTTATTTTGGATTTTTATCCATTCCTGTTTGTAGGTAGAAGAGAGTACAAGAGAGTATAACAAAGAAACTATTTCATGTTATTTTGAGTGCGAGCCAGGCGTACCACAGAATACAATAAGCGTAACTTTATAGACTTTGTTACTAGTTGATAGGTTCGTTTTAGATTGTAGAGTGAACGTGAGTGCAGACGGACGGACGGGCAGACGTGCGATTAATCTCAATGAGTGTTGGCCGCGACTAATTGGAGTCAACTCGGATTAACGTACGTTCCTCTCGACTCCTCATCATATTCATATCCCATCGTACGCATAAAATAGCAGTGAAGTTGCTGACCTCCTTAATCATTTTGGGTATTGTTGAGCGGAATGGAAACAAATGATTATTTGCGTATTTTTTAAAAGGAAATGTAGAGATATCTTTTGGAATATTGATCTACGATCTCCAACAAGACTATTTCGAATCCCGATCTGGATAGGTTAGGATTAGAGTTGAACGGATGTCTTTCCTATTTAGTCGTGTGTCTAGTAGTAATTTATCTTTACTCAGTAGTTTTAAAAAACCTTTCATTGACATTACTAGTGAGGTACTCCTTGATGAACAAAAAGCAGAAACAGAAACAGATGTAGCTAGAAAAAAGATTAGTAACTAAAGGATAACTTTCTTCAGCGCTTAGAAGCTAGAGCCTGAGGATCTGATGACCAGGACTGATGATATTCGTAACTTAACAAAAAATTCTAAACTCTTTTTTAGATTCAAACAGAATAGCTGTAA
>DWIY01000080.1:0-18767 GCA_018248615.1 Erynnis brizo brizo
ACATGCCTTTGAGAACATTTTTTTTTGTGAACTCAGGCATGCAGGTTTCCTCACGATGTTTTCCTTCACCGTTACAGCAGGTGATATTTAATTTTATAACATAATATTTATGAACGCGGACTAATTTGAAGCAAAAAAGCACTACATTTCGGTTCAAATTTTTTTTATAAAAAGAGCAGGCAGACAAGCAACACCAGAGAAGTCGCCAGTACTTTTTGTCTACTTCTAGAAAATCACCATAAATAAAATATGCTCATAAAATTAAATATGAACGAGGCTATCAAGGTTCCTCAGTACAAACAATTACGGAGTTCACTTATGAATGGATCGGTTGATTTAAATTTATTGCATATTAAATCAATGTGTTTCGTTCAACCAACCCGTTTATCAGAATGTTTATCAAACATATCAGTTGCGTCGTCAGGTCTTATTGATTGTTCATTATAATTATTATTGAAGTAGATATTTTATATGAAAATTTATAAGAAAGTCATTGAAAAATAAAAAGCATTGCACGAAAATAAAAATTAAACATGAAATAAATGTATTGAAACAAATTTTCAAAACAGTTGTAATTGAACTTTTATGACCTAAAATTGAGAAATAAATCGTTTACATTCTCTATGTTGAAGATATTTAAGGACATAGTGAGGCATGTTTGCAGATTAAAATCAAATTAGCCGGCAAATCTAGGGCATCTCGTGACTACAGTTCAGATTGTTAGAAGTCATTTATCTCTTAGAGTCATTGAGTTGAGAGGGATGTCCTTTGACCGTGTGATTAATTGGATATGGGTTACTTTGTTTCTACTGGATTTAAAAAAAAGCATAATTTTATTTATAAAATTTTTAGTGACACTGTAAAAATTATAAACATATTTTTAATCTCAGATATTTATGCTTATTTATAAGAAATATTATTAACTATAATTTGGTAACTATACATAATATATCTTTTAATATAAGTAGGTACAAATCTTTGATCTAAAAATTTATGTCCTAAAGGTGAGCTCAAAACGTTAGATTCCCCAACAATTTTTAATAACGCTAATGATTCACCGTTATCAAAGCAGACCATCACAAATGAATTTACTTCTAGACTCGATCATATATCTTCATGTATTACACTCCTCTAATGAAGATTAGTAACAGAAGGTGTATAACCGTTGTCCGCTGTAATTGATCGTTCCTCCAATTCAAACGCAAGCAACAGATTAATAGCCATCGGACGGTCAGGTCGGACGATAGATAATGTATCTGATCATCGCCATCAATCCTCTGGTTACTTAACTCGATCAACAAGGGTTACCATTTAAACGCTTAGTACCTATCTACTAACAGTTACAGGTTAAAAATAAATATCATTTTAAAGAGCCTATGATATTAGTAAAACTAGCTTGAAGTTATGATTTACTTTGTCGTCTTTGATATAGATTTGTCCTGATCCATTAGTGACCCACTGCAGGGTCAGGTCTTTTCTCACTCTGAGACGGATGTAGACCTTTGTATTAAATCGACCACGCTGGCCTAATGCGGGTTGGTGGACTTTACATGCTTTTGAAAACACTATGAAGAACTGGTATGTAATTTCTTTGCGATATTTTCTCATTGGTGAGTGACACTGGGATTCAGGCCTCCTGAGTAAGATGATTCTTAATCTTAGAACTATCACCGCTCATGTATGTGTGAATAACACACGTGCTAGTAGGTTTCGTTAGTTTTCATAAATTAAAAGCTGTTCTTTCATAACAAATGAAAGCTTTAACTTCTTGTGCAAATCTTTAAAATAATAAGCGTAAAAAACGAATCGCTGTTCGTTAGTCCCGCCTAGAGACTTGAAGAAAACTTGACAACGGCTGGACCGATTTGGCTCATTTTAGTTTTGATATGTTCGTAAGTCCAAGGAAGATTTATACGGTAAGAAAATGTGGAAAGAAAATAGTAGAAATTTCTATATTTGGCAGTGCCGGATCAGCTATTAAGTAAATATAAAGCAACATCGAAGGTGTCAGCCCTTACGTAGATCACTCGTTTACGTAAACCTTCGCTAACCCGATAAAGTCTCAAATAATTAAAGTCCTATTGATCCGTGGAACTCAGTTGAATCCAGTTTGTTTATAATATTATGATTTATATACAAGAAACATTTATAGTAAAGTTCTTGTTTCATTAACGACGGTAGGCCTAACGCGAATAAAATTAAAAACAAACTGACTAATATAATTTAGCCAAAATTATAAATAAACAAAGTACCTATTAATATTCTCAAAGTCTCTTTAATGATTATCATAAAAAATATTTCTGCATATTAGCTAAGTACATCATATTATAATAGGTAAGGTAGTTTTTGATTAAGTAGGCTGCATCTACCACATAATATTCAATTTTTTTTCCTCTAAGGATATTTTTTAACAGAAGTACCTAATTGTCTGAAGTTTTATAAAATCTGAATGTATGAATATTCTAAAACGCCAGAGGCTGATTTCTTTTACTTTTTTTATCATTTTAATACACATATAGTGCTCCTCAAGAGTCAATGCGTCAGGTTCATAGTTTGTCGTTAACCTACCAATACTGTGACTAATGGACAACGCAGTACGAAATTGGTCACTAATTGTCGCATTTCAATCTCCATTACCATCGACCATTGCTTCATATTAAAGCGCATGTGATTTAAATTGCAATGAATTGATTTAAGTGACTACTGACTATGTCATTGCCTTAAATGGACTAGACTGGCGAAATATTCAATAATATTTTTTTCTGTAGGTCAATAACTGTATACGTTTTCTTTCATGATTAAAAACTTGACTGTATGACAAATTGACATTAAAAGCTGATACGATACGATCTAAGATCTAATAATTTGATATTATTGTGTCTCACGTCTATATAACTTTGAATTGAATCAAATAACATGTTCATTACCAAGCCAACAACAGTTTTATACATAGATTAAAGGTACTAATAAATATTATCTGAGATTTGTTAAAAATGCACTTCATATCTGTTGCTAAAAGCGTACCAAGGAAAATTGCCTACAATCAGAACACAATTTGAAATAATTACATATAGTTACATGTGCATGACGTCTTAGCTATTGTCTGGATATTAATGCTAATTAGATATAATTATTTTGAAAGTAAAATCTAAAAGTTGAAGTCAGTCTAAAAACAAAGGAAAAAAACATTACTTTCCTCTATATTAAACTTAGAGAACGAAAGAAACATTAGAGAAAATTCATTACCATCCAGGCTGAAGGCATAAACTTAGTACATATTAAACGCCCCTACATTCCCAGACGGTCCTCATAATTGCTCATAACCTCGTACAAACCGTAACGAGTATTTTAATAAAGGCCCAGTTACACCGATGCACGATGTCCACCGCTACGTAGTCGCATGTCCTGTTAGCATATATGAGTATTTACGGCGAGGGCATATAGGCAGATGCCGCACATGCTCTGCCTTCAACTGAATGTAGGGCTGTCCTTTCTAGAAATGAAAATATATAATAATATATAAGTAATTTTTATTGGGTATTTGAACCAGACTTTTACGTAGGGAATTCCATCATGGATACTTACTGTTAGTTCGGGGCTGATGGGAATGATCTCGATGCTTGTTTGCCACAGATACATTTTCGCATTTTTCAGCAGAACCCGACAGCGTTGTGCCGAGATGAAGTTGGAGAACCTCCATACAATCTCCAGTAGGGGTGTAGGTCTTGTGAGGAATACCCTGTGTCAGCTAATTATAAGTTAAGAACCTTAAGTAGTTTTTGCAGCCCATAGGCACTTCCAATCTTTATTAGACATGAAATATTAAAGCCTTGCATCTTCATCACTTAAAGAACCTACTTATTATATGGAGAAGTATGAGTGGGTAGATAAAAGGTTTGCGTCGATAATACTGTAAAACTTTACTCTCTATATTAAAATAAAATTTTATAATTCATAAAATAATAAAATAAAACTTTGGTATTCCAAAACATTGTAATGTATTAGCAATTAAGCAGGCGGACAGATTACAAAAAAATCATCGATTAACTATACCAAGGTGACTATTAGCGCCTTATCAGATGAAACAAGGCAATCGAGATATTTAATCATGACAGCCACCGGCATTGACTTTCGAATTTTGTCATCGATTTATAGATAATAGTTTTGGTAACAGTTAAAAGCATAGACAAGCTTACATTAGTCTATTATCCGCGGTATGATAAGATTGTGACATTGACACTGTTTACTTGAAACTTTTTGTGTCCTGCGGCAACGAACATTCAGTTCTTTTAAAATATAGTGGCTTTTAGGCCACCTGATGTGAAATAAATGATACTATTCGCTAATTAAACTCTCGCATATCTAGGGTTTTGAAGCACAATAACTAAATTAGTAGCATGAAATGTTCGTATTTCGAAATATGATCCATTTGCCCAAATTAATTTAAGACTTTTGTCTTGTCTGTGTTGTAGGTTCGTATTTTACATGTTCTTGCTAAGGTTTGACTAGACCTACAATAGGGGAAAATCGTAATTTTCCACAACGGTGCTCCAACATCTCAATGATATAATTTGCAGCTTATGTGTCAGTATATACATTTGACAGGATTTCGACAGGACTTTCACTAACAGAATGCTTGCATCACAAGTAGTCATAAAAAGCTATTTTTATTTAGAAAAAAGATTAAGCTTCATTGTAAAGTAGCAGTGTCCAGAACCATACGTAAAAAATGGGAATAATTCAAGCTGTTGACATACGTAGCTGTGAGTTGCTTAGAATAAATCAATAAAGTGTGTAGTGACAGCCCTAACGTTAAAATTCATATTAATGCTCACTAACAAGTACAGACCGGGCCATTGGCGATATTGATATAAATTGATTACGACTCGTCGCGACAAACATTAATATGCTTCGACCTTATCTATTGCGTTCATTACATGTAATGATAGGGATCACCAGTTTGTTAATCTTAAATGTTCTAGTATGATTTATGAGAGTAACAGACGCTGATTGTGTGGGAAGCAGTTGAGTGCCTACGAAACTGTAACACATGTGTTTAACTTCTATACAGTCGAGTACATGATATGTATTTTTGGGTAAGTGCGAGACTTATTACTGTTATTCAACTTCATTTTAAATGCACCAAAAGTGCATCCAGAATACCTGATATAGGTAATATCAATGTCAAAGCTCAAGTCGCAAGAAAAGTTCGTATGTGTGGTCACGTGGGTTGTTTTAAAGACTTCTTAAGTGTCGGTACCCACCACGACTCCGTCAAAACGTAAGACAAGAGGGACCTTTTCTTTGTGATGGATTATAAGGTCTACAATGTGCTACGATTGCTGTACTACCTCCACTAACGATTTGCTAACATTAATTTAAACAATTCAATTGTTTAATTTGTGCGTGTGAGTAAAGTTTATAGATATTAAAATTTTTCCTTTCAGCCCTTCGTTGTCCACTGCTGGACGTGGGCCTCCCCTAATCGACGCCACTCCGCCCAGTACTGGGCCCCTTGAATCTTGACGGTTTTCTGCTGTCTAATTCAGGTCTTCAGACCACTTAGTCAGAGGGTCAGAGTCAGAGTCTGTGCTCCTTTTTCGTCTATGGTTGCCATTCGAGAACAATTTCATCATGAACCCCAGATCAGCAAGGTTATGGGACTACACAGTTGTTAATTTTAGATTATATAGCTGAACCTGCGTTGAAATGTTCAACAAATTCAGCTCTAACGTGGGAATAACGTGGAACCAGTAGGTAATTGTATCCCTTGTGTGCTTAAAATCAAAACATGACCGACTGACCGTGCTGGGGACACACGATACTCAAATTTCTGCCTAATGATGTGCATGTTTCTAGGAAATTTAGTTTCAGTTGTCACTACGGTGGAAAATTAGCTTTGTTTTGTGATACATACCTAGATAAATTATGTGAGATTTAATATTTTGCAACATTGTTATATGAATAGCGATTAATAAACATATTAAGCACCTAAAGTTAATAGAAAATTAACTTAATGTTAGCATAATAAATGACGGTGACATTCGTATGAGGACTAAATTCACCGATATAGCTCTAAAAGCTGAAATGGTAGGGCTGGTAATATCTCCCGTTGATCTGTTCAACGTTGCACCAAAGGTTGCAGTAAAGGTGCATACGCCTTCTAGAGTGGAGGTCACGTCTCGGCGAACGTAGTGTGAGACGCCCTCCTGCTCGATGGCGCGACGATCTGCGACGGGTGGCGAGAAGTGGATGAGGAGAGCCGAAGATTGGGCTCAGTGGCGCGCTTTGGGAGAGGCCTATGTCTAGCAGTGGTCTAACGTCGTCTGAAAAGAAAGAGAGAGAAGTAATTATTATCTACATTTCACTAGCAGAATTGAAGTATCAAATTAAATCAAAAAAAGGTTGAAAAACGATCATCTTCAATGGAAATCTAAAGAATTTCTTGACAACACTGCAACAGTTTATGTTTTTTATAATTATTATTACTATGGATATGTATTTTTCAATAATAACATTTGAGATGGCCATTACTTCTGATCTTTCAAGGTGAAAGTTATTGTTTTAATCGAATAAAAGCTTTTAACACTTTCTACGTGTTTGTGAAAATAATCGTTAAAATTTATTTGCCATAGATATGTCTATTTAAGTTGGTGTAAACTTTTTGGAGTGAAAGTGAAATTTCATTAAATTTAATGTTATAGGTACTTTTAAAGTTTTAACGTTATGGTAATGAGAAGAGAGCGGTATAGTAATTAGCGTTAGACTGATGAAACAAATACAAAATATCAAAACGATTTCAATATTTTCTAGGAAAGCAAAATTAAAGAAGAAGTCCCAGCGAAAGAAAAGCAAAAGGTTGTTTACTAAATAAACTGATTGAAACTCGCTGGTAACAAATACAACTGATACATAATTACGAGATTTATTCACGTTGTAGATTTAACAAGACGCTAGCTAGCTACCCTATTAATATCCTAGTACAACTCTGAATCGAATACTAATAAATGAGTCATTGACCTCGATTTGTTTCTATTAAATCGAAGCTACAACTCGGATTGAACTTGTGTCAATGATGATTGGTTGCGTCACTGCAAAGCTTAATTGGCTGAATGAGTTTTGATCACGTGCCGGTGTGGTTAGTGCAGATTTTGAATTTTGGAATGTATCACGATGGTTATAATTTGTAGAATTACACATGGTTATGGTCTGATGACGAAACTGGCACGCTTTGTACATGATGCGTCTATAATCTTCTGAAGAAAAATTTTTAATATGAAGAATTTCATACACTGCAGCACATCTATCAATAACGCTTCACACTTCACACATGATTACTTGAGTCATGGGTGTCATCAATACACACACACACACACACACACACGATAATCATATAAACACCCAGAAAATAAACAGAAATGTAAACTCTTCAATAAAGTTTCTGCTCTACTGGGAATCGAACCCAAGACCCTCCGCACTGCGTACCAATCGTATAACGTCACGTATCAATGTCGTACGCAAATTTGTTACCTATATCAGTAATCCTTCCTAAATATTTACTCGACAACATTATTTGATAGACTCCATCCAATTAAGAGCATAACTCTTGAGTCTGTAGCTATTAATTTTGTTTGTTTGTTGTTTGTAGTTTTTCTACGTTCTTACAACATCGTAATCTATCTCAGCAGATTTAGTACGTGAATAGGCAGTGTGATTGCGAGCACTTTGCCCTTTGTTTCGTACTCTGCCATCTATCAATGTTCAGTGCGCGCCAATTTGTTACTGCGCAATTTATTCCCGCACTCCTGTCGGCTCGGCATGCTGGTAAAAAGTTTGCGACTATGAGACAGATCTTCGCTATTCGAATCGTTCTGTATATTGTATAACATTAGACTGGATTTATTGCTGTTTGATTTTTTGTAAGGGTTTTAGATGGTAGACCTAAGCTCAGCCCTATAACTTACGAGTACTGTTCATAACTATTTTTAAGTAGCATGTTCTTCATGTCTTGTCTGTAGGTTGGATGGGTGAAATTGTCGGGTGTATCTTTGGGTGTAGCTTCCAGGTAAGTGTCCAAGTAAGTAGGTAACTACGTAAGATTTCAGAAACCTAAAGTCATCATATCATAAAGGTTTCATTCTGACTGGATAATTTTCATATTTGACAATTTTGGTACATTACGAAATATTGTTATAATTTGAATAGGATTAAACTGAAATGGCGCCATAATTTCAAATTATTGGACTCGTCCCCCAGATGGTAACTTATGTCATTCTAGCGATATTTCTGAAAAAATCTTCTTACGACGTTCATAAACGAATGCAAAATTAGGTTTTATGGGTGCCTAATGCTCTTACAATCCACTCTGTCCACGATCCCTTGGAGCGCGATCATAACTCCCTGTCTCTGATCGCACAGTTTTATTTCCGTGAAAGCTATAATAATAAAGTTTTTATTGCTATTCATCCGGCAAACACTTACGCCTCGGAAAAAACTTCGTTACGATTTGTTATACCATGCGTAGATAAGCTGCAAGCGATTAAAGTGAGGAGGCCATTTAAAGACGATATTTTGAATACATACAATTAAGTGAAAATGAATAGAACGCTTAGTAGGAGAGCACAAACAATATTTGTATTAAAATTTCATGGAAAAATCTACGATGAACATTATGAGCAAAGACCGGGTTTAGTGGCGCGCCATGAGAGAGTAGGACTGTGGAATTCAGCATCTGAAAGAAGAGAAAAAGAGATGTATTGTTATTAACTAACGTCGAGTTATTGTGCAAATGTAGTACGTTAATGAACTAGTAAGTTATTTTAGTTAGGTTAATAAATTATTGCAGTGTCACAAATCAAAATTGACTGAACTGTATTTCAAATACTGTCTTTGTTTTAAAAAGGGAAGTTTTAGCTTGCAAAATTTTACAAATACAAATTATAGGAATGTATTATTATGTGTGAGTCATTGATATTTCTGTATACCTTAGTGGTGAAGCATTAAAGATTAGTGGACACTGTTCTGAGACATCCGAATCCGAGTGCATAAGTATTAAGCGATAACTTTTATTTGTCGCCGTAAGTAGAACAAGTGTGTTATTCAAGTGGTTATAGCATGGGATCTTCTTGTCAGTTCTGATCGAGCTCTGGCTTGATTTATGAGTCGGGGATATAAATTGTAAGGTCATGTTCGGCATCCGTCATACAGACAGCCAGTAAAACTCGCTATAAGTCATACGTTTGTTCTATGTAACGATCAACATTGACGGATCCTAATTTTCGATGCATGTCAATAGCTTTTTTGTTCCGCAGCCGCTGCATAGTGTTGTTGTGCTTTAATTTGTTTGAAATATTTTACAAGAATATAGAATGCTTTGTATCTATGTATGCTCGTATGTACGCTTGGCTTTTTATTTACGTTGAGAAAAATAAGTTAATTTGACCCTTAAATTATTTTTTCAAAAATTTAATTTAATACCTTGCCGTCCAAGAACATTGTTGAGTTCCATCCTAGACCTAAACAGCACTATCAGAAGATCGTCCGCATCCTATTACTATCTCACACTGAATATGGGCCTTTCCGAATTAGAGGGGGAATTGTGATATTATATTAGTATGTATTAGTAGCTTACGTTGCTTGCATTGCCTACGTTGATATCATTATTATAGATTGGCAGAAATACTGTCTTGTGGCGCTATTAAACTACCCGTTGACCTCTGACAAAGTTTGACGACGAAAAACTTTTGTTTCAGGTTACAAACTTTTATTATCTACCTTGAAGAATGATTTAAGCATCCTTCTAATATAGGAAGTGACTTTTATTCAGTAGTATGACAATATGACAAAAAAGCTGTTGTCCCGAAGAAAGCAACAATTTCACGGTGTAAATATAACTCCACCAAACCCATACCAGACATAATAAGATCTTGTTGCATGCATGTGTAATTTATACAAACTTTGTCGCTACCAACTGATTAAAGACAGCTTCCTTTCGTGGGCGATCTAATTACTGACAAACCGAGAACAACAATAATGTAATCTGAATATTTATGAGCGTGTACCTACCTTACATTGCGTCCGTGGATTTGATATACTCGTACGGCTTTTTATCTTGAACGAAAATTGACTATGTGCAATGAATAATTTATCGTGAGCAACCGGCACTGACGTTTGCCATATTTTAATATAAATCCATCTACCATATTGTATGCAAAATGCCATTGAATGCAGTGCAAGGCGGGATCATTATTTCAATATACGGCCGCGATATTCATCACACGAGCCTTCGTTGCAGCATTTTAAACAAATCATCTTTATACGTAGCCCTTCTCAACGTGAGCTCTCGACTTGCGGAATCGATTTTAATAATGTCCGTTCCACAGTTTTACTTTTTATTATTATTTTTTATATATTACTGTGTAAACGTATATTTTAGCGTCTATAAGGTATTTATGGAATATTTATGCGGTACGCGAATTGTACAGTGAAGGACTTCAATTGTAAATCGGGATATCATTGTTATTGTAATGGGCTACCTGTATTAAGAGCTTGTTATGCAGAATTCTTGGCCAATGACCAATTGTAAGACAATACAAAGCCAATGGCCTAAGTAGTTATTGATTAGGGTTGGCGTATTAAACAATTGGCACCGTTTGTTTTTATGCTCCCGGATGTTGTAATTGCATTTGTTTTATAGAGCATGCATGGAGCTGTAGGTAGCGGTTTTCTTTCGTATGAAGTTTTAGTGTAAGGTATAATTTCACTAATAATACCTATATTATCACCGAATGGTGACCACGTCTCGGAAAAAGAAGCATAGGCCTGATAGCACGCCCTCCAACTATGTGGACTGATGACCTGAAGTCCTCGACTAGGAGAGGCCCATATGGCCAGCAGTGGATAACGATGGGCATCTATATCAAGTCATCAACATAAACGACCGATCGGTATTTACTCAATCGCTCATAGCGGTTTCGTATATTCCTTCATATACCTATAATTATGTTAACTGTTTTTAACTTTTCCTATCGCTTGGGATCTATACAAGCCATGGCTATATGCTTGTTTCTTATAATATATAATCACCAATAATAGTACCAGAGTCATTATAATAACAAAAATGACCTATTATTTAAAAAAGTGTCTAATGTTAACCTGATTCTTACATGCCAAATTAGTGATCGTTAGTATAACGACTGGCCTAGATAGCTGTTACAATAAATTTCTTAATTGCCACGTCGTCGGATAGCGGAGATTCTTAGACGGTGATGCAAATGTGATCTCATTTTGTTTACGAGATTTATCTGATAAGATAGTAAGATTTAATATAAAAGTTCTGAAATAGATCATGACACAAAAAGTGTCCTAAGTGGACTAGGTAAGTATATTAGGTCATGAATGTTTACTTCTTAATTTAATCACAAGATAACAATTAAGTAAGTATAGTTAATAAATAATAATACCCATAGCCATTTATAAAAATAGACATAGACACGCATTATACCTAAATGAACACAATGGATGGTGCCAAAATGGTGTTTTGATTGGGGAAATTAAAGTTTTATTCATCAGTAGTAGAAACGCTTTAATTTAGATACAAGAATATAGGACTTAGGCCACCACACTAGCCTATTGCGGAATTGTGGTAACGTTCGTTTCGTTTTTATAGCAGAAAAACTCTACATTTCACTCAAAACACTAAAAAAAATTAGAATTTTCATGTCAACAGTAAAACTGGGAGGCGTTATTTGCAAATAAACCCCCGATCCAATCAAACTGAATCATAGGCTAAGAGCCGTCGCAAATCTCTGTAAACACTGAAACGTTGGGAAAACCAATAAAAATAGTCGGAAATCAATACTAAATAATAGCAGGCTCCGGAAAGTTAGCTTTGGAGCCGGGAGCTAGCTTTGTTTGATTGATTGCAACACAAACAGATTTTTTATTCCATCAGGCTTGTTTGCGAATTCGAGCTCCAGCCCCTTTTGTTACCCACCCCTGCGACTGTAGGTATGGGATACAAGGCGATTTCGTTTGAGGTATGTGGAGCTATTCATAAAAAAATTGTTTTATTTCAGGTTATAGAAGGAACACATTGGGATATTGGAGAGGAAATTAATAGAGAAGGCGAATGTCTTATCTTCGACCGGACTTAGAGACATTCATTAACGTTAATGGTCCAAGTAATTATAGATGACACTTATGTCAATAGGAATAAAGACGTTTATTTTTTTGTTAATGAACATTAACTTTAAATGACGTCTCTGAGTGCGGCAGTTAGTAGTTTACAGTTTTAAACATGACAACGCTTAATTTTATGATGCCCTCGAGTATATTCGCTGGTCCATTAAGCTGTTAATTCAATAGTTTAATTAAAATATTGTGAGGGAGGTAATTTATTCAAAGATTAGAAATTAACAACAGCGCATAAATCCCTAGTTGATACTAACGCCAACAATACTTTATAAACTGCAAAAGGCAAAGGGTCTTTTTCAGAGCTTTGAAGCGGAATTGCCTACCTTTGTTTTAAAACATTACGGCCGCATCTATTACGCAACTCGCGGGAAAACCATAAAGAGGGTAGTTAGATAAATAGATTGCTAGACGCCGGGAGGGCGCGCGCTTCTAAACTACCATTTAATATAGAATGATGTTCTGCAGAATCAACAGTTACTTTTATACTCTTTATCGTGATCGGGTTACAGAGTAAATATTATTATTATTTTGAACTACGGTGCAGCCGCTCCTTTGATCTGCTGGAGAAAGAATAGCTTTTATGCAGGTTTAAAACTCTTTTGAAGAATAATTTAATGTGGTCGTTCCGCGATCTCGATCTAACCTCAAGTTAAACTATATATTTTACTCAAATAAAATTGTTACAACTCGTGCCAGTTTATACTTTGTAACCTCCAAACAATAAGTTACCTTCAAACGAAAATTATAATTGTATTTCTATCATAAAGTACGGAACCACAATAATAAAATAACTACGAAGAGCGCCAATGCGCACTAATACGCAAGGATTATAAACAAGTATTTTTATGCCAATTAAACGGACTAGACAGTCTGTTGTAACTACGAGTAGGTATAAGACGTAGGTAACACCCGCGGCCTAGCGGTGACAGCCTAGTTGCTAAAAATTCAGTCACCGGACCAAATTCCACACTCCAACTTATTTCCCAGAGTCCGGACCTAAATCCCAGAAGCACGTACGGATTATTTTTTACAGGGCTTTTTTATTGGGCTACTTAGAGCTTGTAGATAAGTCAACACCGCTCAAAAACATGCAAGAAATGTGAATTCGACAATTTTGATAATCCCTGTACTTTCAGGAGAAAGTACAGCGGCGTTGGGATTATCAAAATTATTTATAAAGCATTTATTTATTATCTACACACATATACATACACATACGTTTAGACGCTAAGCTACTCATCTAATGCGGTTTTTGCAATGTAATATGCAAAACTTTTCGAAAATTTTCTCCCAGTTAGCTGCTGCGGAAAGCTTTGTTCCAGGGAGACAGCATTTATGGACGTTAAAACTCCTCGGTCTGCTCATAATCGCAATTGCTGAAAATGTACGAGATTTCTGAATAAATTAAAATAATACAGCGCAAATACTCCGACAAGTCTGAAAGTTGAAAATGGTATAGCCTTGCTATACCATTTTCAACTACCATTTTAATAGGATTTTTCGATTGCGTTACTCACCCGACCTTTTCGGTAACAATCACAATGTTTTTTTCCTGTTTTAAAATGCCATATTATTATATTCTTTACTGTATTTAGGTACCTACTACCCAATTGTTTCAATTTATGGTTATTTTCTGTTAGTAATAAGTCTAGTAGCAATTAGGCTTAGAGTCTTCTTATTTATTTATAAAAATAAACTGAAAAATAAAATCAAACTAAGTAATTTCCATCGCCAATAGCACTAATACCTATTAGACGGAATGCGACTAAATTCCATATTTATAGGTTCTTAATTAATTCGAGCCTCAGAGAATGAAATGAGGCATAATTGAAAACAGCTAATAAATTACCCAGTATCTACCAGTTCAATGACGGCAATACCGTAAATCTCGATGATATAGAGATCAACTACCAGCCCTGTTTCGTTGTCATCGCCCCAACTTTGAAACAAAGGGAAATAATCGAAACGATTCCGCAAGCCGAGCACAACTATTGTCACGAATTCTACCCGAATTTCTGCTTTGAAGAGAGGAACAGAGATTATAAGATTTTATTAAACTTGCATAGAAATCACGGCTTTATTCCAATTAGGGTTGTGAAGCTGAGGTAAAAATTAACGTAGCTATACCCTCCAGCAAAACGTTATTTTTAAAACATCATAATGTTCCAGATAACGCCAGTTATTTTTTAAAGTAATGTGTTTATGGGCAAGCGAATGTTCCTATAATATATAATTAATTGATTTTGGTTCCACAGTTCCACGTTTCCACATTTTAAATGCTAGACTAGATCTGCTTGAAAATTGCAGTGCAATTTTAACAGCAAAACCTCGTCTCTGAAAGGCCTGGCGAATTAAGCTTACTTTGAATTTAATTATTTTAGCTATTAACAGAATAATTACATAATTATTGAAATTTTATATAACTCTCGACAACTTTATAAATTAAAGCTAAGAAATTTAGGAACTAGGAAAATAAAAATTGACATCGGCATCAACACACCCTTTTGGAGGTGACGAAAATAAGTCAAAAGGAGCTCAGGCCGCCCTACGACCAGGTGGACTGAGACCTAAAAAATACAGTGGGAAACCGTTTGATTCAGAGCTCTCAGGATCGGGAGGACTGGCGTCTTCCTAAAAGGAGAAGTTGTTCTTGTTCCACCAGTGGTCTACGAAGGAAGGAGGAGGGATCTTTATCTACGTAGATTAAAAAGGAAAGTACTTAACTACATACTTACATATTATATTTATACATATTATGTAATAAAAATCAATAAAGAAAACATTTCGTAAATCTAATTACGAAGGTAGTTGCTTTCCTCTTCTCAAATTCTAATTTTCGAAAACATTTCTTCCAATTCCTAACTGACATTTAAAATTGAAAAATTGTATTCACCATTTTAAACACCATCGATTGGTGCCGGCCCGTTGTAAGTCTCGTAAGTGTGGGTTGGTTTTAGGCCGATATCTAGAGCGTAGACGTCGGCACACCACTCGCGAGCAATCTGTTTACGTAACAGCCCCGTTATGCTCGAAGAGGGTTCCCGTAGTAGACGTTAAACATATTGCCTCATAAATCGTAAGAATCCCAGCCAACGCTATACATCTGTACCAGTGTCGATTTGACTACGCTTTCTTTACGATTTCGTGTTATTGAGCGATTCCTCCAATAGGTCACCCAGCATTTTCACGGTGGCCTTAATAAAATAAAAAATTCAGGTGTCACAAGGAGCCTGTCAAGAAGACCATTTTTCTCTCAAAAAAATTACGCGACGCGTCTCAACAGCCATTCTGACCCATTTGTTTTGTTACCCACTGCAGCATCGCGTCTCCTCCCACACCAAGACCTCAGTCTACACGTCTACACTACATTATTCATGGCACACATTGGGATTCGAACACGGACCTGTTGATTAGGAGGTCGAGCTCATAGCCACTTGGCTAAGAGCATAGCTTAGTTTTTTAACACCGACAAAATAAAAATGTCTTAAAATTATTAATTCTAGGTAAACACAGATATAACCGAGATAGGTGTTCTTGGTAGCTAATCAAATGCGTGTCATCAGATGACGTTGCGGTGGTTTGCTGCTAACTTAACTCTGGGTCACGGACTTGTGTCCCTCAAGTCTCATGCATTCTAGCAATATCGATTTCTTCACTATATTGCTTTACGTCAATATTATGAACTAATCATAACAAATGTTGCAAACACCTGACCAACTTCGAATTTCTGATACCTATATCAGTAAGTTTCAAAAGGCTGCTTATTCTTAAACTGGGTTTAACTAAGTTTTATGGGTAAGTTATTTCAAGATTAGGCATCGACTCGACATGTTCAATATGCCTATCACGGCACGCGTTACAACTGTTACAGAATTGCTTTTGTTTCTCGATAAATTATCGTATACCTATTGAACCATGTTGAAGTTTCTTACAACGTCTCTGAAGTGTTTTCTTTCACTTAAGCAATTAATTTTGATCTCGAGGCGTAACAAGGTGCAGGTAATGGTTTTTGTATTAAGTAATTTATTACAATTAGTGATCAAAATATTAGAAATTTGGAGTTTAGTAGGGTATAATTATAACATCATTCTTCCACGAATTTGGAATTAAAAAGTGAAAATAATCCAGGTTACATCCCCTCGCCTCGACACGCAACAATGATTTTCCTTAGTAATCGGCGTTTTAAACGTTAAAATCGCCTATCACAACGAATTCACAAGAATTGAAAAAATAAGTTTAACAATGAGAAAGTACCTACCCTAGTAGCTATTAATTTATGACCTTTCAAACTTCTTATTTAAGGCTTATTATAAAGGATTCTAATTTTAGCCTCTATTGGCCGTTATAATTAGACCTTATCAAGGAAAGATAGTCGTAAAAACATTTTTGTTATAAAAAACTATCCATTAAACAAACAGTAGGTATGACAACAAAAATATTTTTTAATAGAATTGTTTGTATCGAATACATTAATAAACTTTCAATTTCTTGCGAATATAATGAAATAATTAAGTTGGGAAATTATCGCACCCTTTCAAAAGCTCAGTTGACGCGCGAACGAGTCTCCCAATATCCAGGCGCTTGCCGGAACGTGAAGTTACTCAAACAAGTAACATATTAATATATGCAACATAAATTTTAACAATTTCAAAGTATTGTAGTTAAATCATAAAAATATACCCATTACCTACGTTCTCGATTACATTAAATTAAGACACTTGTTAAATTGCCGACACTTAGGTACCTCTTGTCTTGTTATTTTATTTACAAAAAGTTGTAAAAATACTTAACTGAAAAAATTTATCCTTCCTTTCTTCCTTTTGGTGGTCTACCAAAAGTTCACTGCTGAATATGGGCCTCCCCTAATAGACGCCACTCCACCCAACGGTGTCCCGCTGCCGTCTTCAGGTCGTCAGTCCACCTGTACGGTAGAGGGAAAAAGGAAAAAATATAGCATTAGTAGCTACTAATTACTGACTATACGAGAAAATAAGGAGATTCAAAGGTTCATGGTATGTATGTACAGTATTTCACCTAACATTTAATTATTTTTTAGTTAACAAAAATTAAAATAAAATAATATAATATAAGGATTTATCGGACATTATATTAATACCAATATGTATAAAAATATAAAAAGGGATATCTAGGTGCATTCAGAGTCGCTGAGAACTAGAAACACGATGAAATTTTACAACGTGAAATTTTACACAGAAAGCCCAGCTTTTAATAATAAGGCATATTAGTTAAATAAAAGAGTAATTTTAAACGTTTTATCAATAAAGAAAGAGAAAGTCATATCAACATTTGAAAATCAGCTTGTTATGAATTTTCTCGTAATTAATTAGTGCAAATATTAATAAACATACTATTCGTGAAACACATTTGTGGACATTTACAATCTTCTTAGAATTACGTAAACGTAAGTTGGGCTTTCTAAAGACATTTCTTGAAATTGTCCACCATCTTGCACCATCGTAATTTAAGTGAGTACCTATAATTGATTCTAAACTCTCTCCAAAGCTTTATTTTAATATAATCTATGTTTTTGTTTAATTAATGTCTCTAATAAATTAATATGCCGTTAAAATGAGCCTGGAATGCAAATGGTAAAATAAATCTAATGACCTGTGGTTACGACCCAAGTGGCAGTGGTGGCACCGGTACGCAGCACAGAGGGTCCTGGGATCGATTCCCAGCTGAGCAGTGATAGAGTGATGAATTTGAATTTCTGTTTCTGATCTGGGTGTGCTGTGATCTTGTCTTGTGTCTTTGTGTTAGTGTGGGGCTATGAGTGTTAAGCGTTATTTATTTATTTATAAACTATTAAAAAGTTGTAAAGCGATTATCGCAACATAATTACAATTTGGCATTTGTTCATAAAAATAATCACACGTTAAATTATTGTTATAAACAACAATGACGGAACAATCCGCTTTTCACGCTTCTAGCAACACTAGATATTTATACCTCAAAACGGATTTTAAGCCCTGCATCACTTGCCACTTTTAGCTCTACCCTGCAATGTTACCAAAAATACGAGACGCTTAGAAAAGCGGAACCCTTTATATTATATTGTAGCCGGATAAATACGGATTTAGATATTGAGGATTTTTTTACTCCTAAACACAGCTACAAAGCTTTTTTCCATACAGATTAAGGAAACCAGGATCGGCTGTGAACGAATGGGCATTTTATTGGAAATCGGTTTACGCCTGACTCGTCTAGGCGACTATTACGAGAGCAGTTTACATGTAAAATAGCGGCGGCGTAGTCTCATTGAGATGTTTTCCAGAAAGGGAACATCAATAGACCGCTTAGAGGAGGGTTTCTCAAAGTGGTATATGCGTATTACTGGGGGTATGCCATCGAGTATACGCGATATATATCGCGATATATCGGGGATACGCGATAAAATTAACGTAATGGCTGCGGCTTATTTATTAATTTTTATTAATTATTAATTTTCTTATTATAGAGAAATAATTTTAAAAATTACTCCTAAGTGTTCCTGTTGGAACCCAAATATAGGAGAGAAGAAGGAAACTCAGATGTTCATTTTGTTACTATTG
>DWIY01000081.1:0-18753 GCA_018248615.1 Erynnis brizo brizo
ATGTGGCATTAAAAATACATACAACCCTAAATTTTCACCCTTCTATCACCAACCCCTATTTTTTAATAGTCATTTTCGCTCTCGATAACTTATATGGCAAAACAACGTTTGCGGGGTCAGCTAGTATTATTATATTAACACAGGTTGTCGTAGGTAACGGGAACGTAGAAACGTAAGTAAAGGACTGAATTTATATTTTTGTAACGTTGCCAGCGTCAAAAACCTTTAAGGGACAAGAATGAAGTAATGAAGAGCACCGACGGTATTTTTGGTGCAAAATAATAGAAACTGAAAATTTTATTTATATGTATTGTGACCTATTCTAGTTTTTCTTGAATCAATCCAAATTTATTTTGTTATTTTGATGACTTAAATATTTTGAGGAGTACCTACTTACCTAATTAACCCATTATGCAACATAATAAATAACATAATTTACGCGTTTACCTTGTTATTTGACAAACTTGGTCGATTTTGGTTTAACCAGAACTTTATAGGCCAGGAACTTAATTATTGATCACATTGTTAGTTTTCGAGGCCGACTTGCTCGTCAGATTCATCACCTAATATGTTATAAGTGCCTATAAGAAATTGATCACGATTTTAATATGTGGTAAATAACATCTTCAAATGATTGGTCAAAGCAACATTAAGGAAGTACATTTTAAAAACTAATTTTTAGGTATTTCTTTGTTAGGTATATCTTGTATTGCTCTTGTACGGTTCAATTGATACATCCTTACAAGCTCAGATTTCACATACCTCCTCAAGAAAGACCTCTAACCTGTTTGACGATTTGAATACCCATGGCAGGAACACAAGCATATTATTATACTTAATTTAAGTTGAATATCCTACACAAACGGGGCCCGAAAGGTGCAAAGTGCTTACAAATAGTTAAGATCCTAAAGACCGCCTCATTAAATCACGTCAAGTCGTTCATTAGAAGGTTATTTTCGTGATTCATAGTCTAGATTTGTTTTTGAAGCTATTTTGTATCCTAACGAAGTTTTGATCCTATGTGCTTTGAACTTATTATTTAGCTCTTAATATTCATACGATATTAAGTGTCTATTAATAAATGCTCCCTGTTGCTCTTTGAAAAAGCAGGTTGCTTTTTGTAAAAGTCGAGGTTAGGAATATTTATATGTATAACTAACGTCCATACATTATATAATATACTTCCTATTTTCAGGCACATAGATATCCAGTTGATCTACTCGTGAGTCTGTTTTATGTAGGTAGCAGACGTCATGTATTTTAAAAATATAAAAAGATTATGCTGTGCTTAAATATAAATAATCATTATATATATTATGCATTATACATAAAAAATCGTACATACTTAATAATAAATCTAGACAATTAACGATCGAGATTTTAATATACATGTAGTTACAATTACAAACTATACATTTGCTGCGTTTTAAAGTTTTTTATTAGGTACCTAAAGTCCCTTTACAGTGACTGCTGAACGGCTGAAGCTGAAACGGATCTATCATTTCTATTTAGTTGGAATTTTATTATACGCATTAGTATACCCACGTTAACATTAATGTTTCTTCATATGCATAGTTGAAAGTTAATTTTATAATTTTTCATTAACATCGTAATTAGAAGATAGCATAGCATAACATAACATATAGATCGATGAAATCAAGGATAAATATTGTTTTCCATTATTATTGTAATTTATTTACAACATAATTTTAATTTACGTTACTGTTTTTTATTCAATGTCAAAAGATACGACGCAAAAATATTCAATTGCCATAAATTTTTCACATTATTTAAAAATTAGATCAATTCACGCACCAGAAGTTTGCGTCAGTTGATACAATTAAAATTTAAATCTTTAACCATAAAATTACTATTTTGCATAATAATGATATTATTTATAGCAAGATTTATGATGATTTCCTTGACAATCTTTCTTGATAATTATAATTTGAAAGAAAACGACAACATTATTATTAATTAGATAATATAGTTAACTATAGTCCAGATTAATTGTATTGAAATAAATATTTCTTAAGATATTCATGGTTAATAATTATGTGTAAACAACGGCAATATTTACTTTTACCAACAAAACACAGCGTGTGCGAGTGATCTAGTCTTGAGACACATAATAGGTATTAAGGCCAAACTTCAATTTCGCAGCTTCCAAAAAATATCAACTATTTTTTATAGATTGAAACGATAAGTAAATGTTTACCCTAAAAAAAAAACCAAACAATGCAACTTATGAATCGCATCCAACCTCAAATAGAGAAAAAAAATCTATCTGAGGTTATAATAATAAATGCAGGCACTTTGATTTTCATGAGGGCTAAGATGTTCGCCTCAAATAAAGTATAAACCGGTAACCGTACCTTTCCAGCCAAAACACAAGGCATGAAGAACATGCTGCTTTACGACAGGTTAAGAGGTTAATGGTAAGGTACTCGTACCTTCTCTACCACACTAAAAAGATCGGCAAGAGCCATTTTTATTTCATATCAACATAATATTAACTTCCATATACAAATAAATAAAAGGGAAAAATACAAACAAAACAGACAGATATAAGTATCCTGCTATACCTATCATTATGCATAGTGCCTAAACCGATTATTTTTATTTTCCGGAACGTCTATTCATGTTTTGCAAATTAAGGTCGAAGAACTCTACATTAGCTAGAAAAATATTTGGTTGAATCATGTTATCGTTTCTAAATTAATTAGCTATACATTTACAACGGCCAAAGCCTAGCTTTCGATAGCAAATAATGTAAAATTTCTGATTTTATTACATGCCGCTTGACTTCATTAGGAAGATAACACAGATGGTAAATCTCACTACTAATGATGTATCGATTTGAATGAGACATTTAGAGTCTCTTACATAATTATCATCAGAGATAAAGGTACTAATAGGTATATAGATAGATAATTGAACGATAACAATGAAAAATAGTTCGTTAAATTAATTCTAAGAATACTTGATTGCAAAAAAGACTGCCTGTTCCGATACATCATATAATTAGGTTTTTGCTTACCAACATTACAATTGTATTGTGAGATTAGGATGGTAGCATCGGCTGGCCATAACCATGCGGTTTAATTTAGTTAATTATTATAATAATAGTTGTTTATGAAAACGTTATAATAAATCCAACAAATTGCAATGGATTTTTTATGATTGTTTTTGAATTATGTAAAGGAATTGAAATCTATTGAAACTTTACTAAGTACACATAGTACGTTGGTAATTAAGGGAAAAAATAAATAATAATAAATTGTCACAAGTTTAAAACGATATTTATTATAAGGCATCTAAACAAAATCCTGAAATAATAAAGGTTAGGTACACTTATCAAAATTAATTTACAGACGTCACGTGTCCGAAACAATTAGGTACCTATGTATTGTATTGTAAATGTTATCTAATCGTGTCTTTCGTACAATATTTAAAAAAAATTAAACGGGTTGCAATCCGGGAGTGCCGGCAGAAGTTAAAACTTGAATTGAATATTTTGGAATGGTGAGGGAATAATTCCCTTATTTATCAGTATAAAAATACTATCATAATTTATGTAGTCGTCACATTTTTCATTAATAGATGCACTTTGTTCAATTTCCATATTTTAGACACATCAGGTCACGTGTCCTGACGCGAGTTTAACATTTTTTACCCATCCCAAAACAAGTGCACAACGCCGCTAAAGAAGTTTTCACTTCAAAATATATAATATTTACAAATCACAGAACTAAAAACATCCTCAAACAGATAATGAATAAGTAGATGAACTTAAAATACTGCAAGCAGGCAGCCCTGTTCCGTATCAACAAACCACGCGGCTGTAGAACTTTTTTCAAGAACAGGGCCGAATAACATTACTGTATAATCTTTATACTATGACCCTGCCATGTGTAAATACTCCACTGGTGACGTCGCATACCATCTTCGCGTACGCATTGTAAATGAAAACCAATGTCGTTACAAATGAGTTCATTTTCCATTGAACCTTTTAAAGTTTCGCCTTATTTGCGAGCCTCTGCAGCGCTGGAGTGGCGCTAACATAACTCTCTATTTATTTGTACTTTTACACTCTCGATCCGATCCAGTGCTATTTATAGCAAAACATTCGCGAGCTACTTTGTTTCATCTTACAGAGTAAATTGTCACGAGAGGATTCTACCTTTATTCTAAAACGGAAAAGCAAATTTAAAATTATCAAACTAACAAAGGTCTCATCACGTTGACAGTTCGTAAATGCTAAAGGCGGTTATAGGTACCTCAATTATATTCAATTCTATCGAAAAGGAATTAACTGAAAGTTTTTAAAAATACTACTAACCAAAACAGAGTTATACAATACAATTAATTACCTACCGAATTAACAATTAATCGCCTAATGGTGAGAAGGCTAAGTTTAATTTCTTTAACCATGGTTAATAACCATTGTCACATCATACGTTTCTAGAGGCTATATAATATATTTACTGCTGAAATATATATTTATTTCTCGGAATGCGTAGGTTAATTTAATACCTTGACCAGTACGACTTTCATTTATTTGTGTTAACAATTACTTTTTAACATGCATTACTGTGACATTCAACAATATTTCACAAAATCCTACATACCGTGAATGCTTTTACGTAACGAAATATGTAAATGCTGGCATCATAGTAAACAAGTACAGCGCAATTAATGTATTAATTATGATAAAACTACGTTACTATTTGAAGCAACAGGCCGCAATTTTATTGCGTTTACTTTCAGAGGTGTCATGAAAGGCTGCTTTATTACAGTAATTAACGACACTCATAAAGCTATAAAATAGTTTCCATAATGCTGCTTTAACTTTTAGCTCTTCTTCCGTTAAAGCCAGTGGATAAAACGTAAAGATTGACTTCATTTCTATATTAAGGTCTCAGCTTACGTTTTGCGTGACTAAAGTGTGTGTATGTAGAGCCTACTCTGCAAAAAGGTGAGACTTTTAAGTACTACAGGATTTATGAGTGTTCGTGTGTTAGTTAAATGAAGTTGTCACGCAAGGCTTTCTGTCTGGGCATTGCGAACGCAGCTGCACCAGCTCTAGACCGATAGATTGATTACGAGAATTCTCTTTAATGGACATACGTCACGTCTGTACGTAGAATGCAGAGATTCTCAAGTTATTTTAAAATGCACATTTGTCCTAGCATTTCCGCACAAACTAAAACTAACGAAATAAAACACTTTACTAGTATGTAATAACAAATAAAATGAAAATTAATAGGGTTTCCTTATCTTAAGGGTTAATTATTACTATTTTATACTGTCACGCTTAAAATTCTAATCTTATGCCCTCTCCAGACTCTCCACGAGGCTACACGAAGGAACGCGAGTACGAGATTGTGGACGGTGCGCTCGTGTCCTCTCGTCTTCCCTCGCCTGGCCTCGCTGTCGCTCCATTTTCTGTCGGTTTTTCGGACACGAATCAAAGGACGCGAGGGGTGAGGCGAGGGAATCAACCACATTCTCGCGCTCGCTCACCAAATACAATCATCAAATACAAACATCGCCCTGTTGCGGTGTATTGACGTCATCCACCGCCTTCTCCGTTTTGACTTTCTTTTTTATTTAAGACGCAAAGACTATATTGGTAAGCATATGCCTACTTTATATAAAGTAGCTTCAATCACGTCCATCTTGTAGTAGACGTAGCGGGCAAGTTAATAGATCGAGAGTGTGGATTGCTAGCACTCGTGCAGCCTCCACTCGCCAAGACTCGTGCCGAGAGCCTCTAGGAGGCGCATCGCAAAAGTCTGGAGCGGGCATAAGACACAGAGGAGCCTATGTATGCATAAAAGACAAACCTTATATTATATTTAGGTTATAAAATTTCAAAAATCTAAAAATTAACGAAATACAGGTTTCTTGTAAGCACATATTCTAAAATTCTATTTTTATAAGATTAAGAGTATTGTTGTCTCACATTTTGTTCTCTTACCTTAAATTTTAAGTACAAAGGACGTCAAGTTTTTGAACTTATTACATAACCAGTCATAAAGTTTGAGAGCCAGTGAATAAAAATGTCGCACAAGTGTTGCGTAGAGGCTAATTGTGCGAGTGTCCAGGTGATAAGTTATCGACATCATCGATGGTCACGACCTCGTCTGCGACTACAGCTTTCTACGTCGATCACCAATGACAGTTCCGAGCTATTCAGTTATTGATCTCATCCGTTATTCGATTGACGGTCATACAATTATTATCTAGATGACCTGGTTTTTTTATAGTGTTCTCCTATTAAATATTTTATATTCATTTTGTATCTAAATTAAATTCTTTGCAAACGTGAAACGTTTTAACCTCAGTCAAATCACTATCGCAAACGATCTGTCAAGATTAAGCAACTCCACGCGCAATTGGCATTCAGAAGATCGCTAACTTAATGCCAAATTTTTTGTCAATGGTGTTTACCAGTTCTTCAACGTTTGAAAAAGCCTAGAGTTGGTTTAGAAAAGCCTAGAGTTATTTATTTCACGAAGCAAATTAGTACTTTTAATAATAATATCAGGAGCTCATCCATACTATCTGTAAATTGATCATAATATCTACCTATGACTCGTTGTTAAAGCCTATTTAAAGTAAGAAAATAACCTTTCATTGAAAACCTCTGCTGTTTTTGTAGTTAGCTAAGAGCGTAGCTAGTTTTGTAGACTTCCTGACCTCCTCAAGCTGACAACGTAAACCATAATTATTCATGTACACATCTACTATTTATACTAATTAGGTATGCATAACCACATTTCAAAAGTGGATTCACTTCGCTAGCTATGAAGTAATCAAGACATGTGCTTTATACTAGGTTCAAAAGGCAGACTAATCGTGAATTCGAAATATTAATTGAATACCTACTGTTAATTCTAAATGAAAAGGTGAGAATATGCAACATTAATTACGTCACAATTTAATATCTGCAGTCTGAAGGAGCCTTGCAACATTTCCATTAACGCTGCATAATGCAAAAAGTGTATGCATCTAGCAATAAACGGATATCTTGTTTGACATAGCTGACAGTATGCTTGCTGCAAGTTTGACCTTGCACGTACCACTTTCAAAATACCGCATACCACGCGGTAACACCGCATATGCACGATCTACCACAACTCTATTGTTCCTCAATTTGAGCTTACCTACACATAGGAATTCCTTAGCCATTATGAACTTAATACCCTTTTGTAACGCCACGATCATTTATTCTATGACCTTCTCAAATATCAACCATGGATCATTTATAACTTCAGTAAGGACGTATTCTATTCGAGTTTATATATTGGCAAACTGGTCATGATATTATTAGTCCGTGTTATCTGTAGTGCTTTAATAGTCTTCTTACTCGAGCTAATAATAAACTCCGGTTAATAATATTACTATTATCACATTTTATTTATGATCGAGGGTTTCATAACTCACTGCAGTTAATGTGACTAATTATTTATTCAATTGGTTTTCGGTTACTAAAATGGCTAGATTCAAGAATAAAAAGTTAAACATACTTTGTAAACTAATTCAAATTATCGCCGTTTCAGAAATCATGAATTTAATCTAGACATAAAAATCATGATTTATGTCTAGATTCAAATAGTAGCAATAACAATTCACTTGTTTGAAATCAACTCCAAAGTTTTAAAATAGTAATGAATTTTAAAACAGTAGTTAAAACTTCATAAAATAGGCTACCGACTTTAATAGCAGTGTCGTGACGTGACTGCTGTCTTCCGCCAGGTGTCACAAAAAGTAAAAAATCGGTGGCAGCAGAGTCGTGACTGGTGCTTAGTGAAATTTGTGGCGAGCCTCGGCCTGACAATTTTTTGTAGCTCAATTTTCGCTGTGTTCATTATATTATAACGCAGTCATACTCAGAACGTTCTACCGTTTCCGTGCTAACATTGTGTGCTAGTTGCCAATGCATAACTATTATGTATCTTTGCGTAACAAATAGTTAAAACCTACTTCGATATTCGACGATAACATCGAAATAAATTAGAACATTTATCGTAATTTGCTCTGTAATTTTCCGCTAGTCAAATGTTATTTCGATTTTCGAGCCGGTCAAACAGATAACAAAACAAAAACTTCGATCTGTTTTCTATCACAAGCGTCAAAGGTCACATCAAAAATAAATCCTCATCAAGAAATCTAAAACTTAATTTGAAGCAATGACATGAAATAATGGTTGTTTGATACCTAGCATAGTCTTCATATACCTACACAAAAGGAATATTAAATTCTGCGCTAGACATTGTCGACGCAACCATATCACAAAAAGGTTATTTTGACCTCCCAAATTGGAACGGTATATATGGCAGGATTTTTTCTCCCACACTCCAAATACATTATTCGTTGATATGCTTTTGAGATGGAAATAGAAAATTATGAATAAATTATTTCATCAGATTCCAACTAACAATAATTGTTAACTTATATTTATAGAATATATAAATTATAGAATCTCTCTTCTTTCACATAGCATTAGCCATACATACGAAAACACTGGAAGAGTTTATTCGTTCGATATGTTCAAGAATGTTAAGCCAACTGCATGTAACGATCCAAAAAGAGTATTTCACTTGTAGGCACCTTGCCCTACCTAAATAGCTAAATTCATCGTAATCTTAAAGCAGCTAACATAGCTCCGCGAAACACGTGTGTGCGTGTATCAAGAATGAACTTATTTGAACTACTTTAGTCTATTGATACTATGTACATATTACTTGTACTACCACTAAAAACAACTATTGTCACTCAGTCATTTATTTCGCAAATCGATTGAGTAGCGCCGGCGATTAACCCAGTATTTCCATTTTGACCTGCTTATGAGAAAACGTGTCGAAATAACATTGATAAGCCAACAATAATCACATGAAGTAGACATTGCTTGAGAGCGTAATGACTTGAGACTTTATTGCTTACAATTTAATGTAACATTATTTTTTGGAATTAAGATTATTTTATGTACTCGTTTATTGGTAATCTGCGAAATTACTCACCTTATTTAAAAACTAAACATGGGCGAATTAATTTATTGAATAGTCTAGAATCTATAAAATTTCAAATTTTTCATACCACATAATTTTTGTTTTATACAGATTAAATAAATTCAAAATTTTAAATGTATACGATCAAGTGGATCAAATTAATAGGTCAAATGACAAGGTATTCGATTTATCTTTCGTTTAAGAATTGGTGAGCTTTTATTCATACTAAGAATTTAAAAAATTCTTTAAAATATTTACCTTTCAAGAGTCTCATTAGTAATCAATTCGCAAGATAAACATATTATCTGTAGCGAAATTATAATATAGATTTAATAGGCAAATTTAACTTGTCACGACATAATGACACTTTGGGTCAATTATACATTTTATTTCAGTAATTTTTAATGCATTTTATATATTCCATTGGATCGGCGTGCAAGACTATTAATAATTGTAAGCTTCGGATCTCCCCCTATTGTAGGGCTCTCCCTACAATGTACCTGTACCTGTACCTGTACCGCTTACCTCAAAACGTCAATATTTTAATATTTTTATTAACATTAAGTTTTATTCCATACACTCAAATATACGTAGATACCTACTGTGTTTAAAATTATTATGTTTATGCAAACAGGTCCTCAAAATCGCTTAATTTATTATTCTAACAGAATTCATAACATAGCCTATTACATATGGGTATCAACAGAACAAGTTGACAAGCTATTGAATGGTAGCTAAAACTAGTTCTGTATTAGCCATTCCATGTATTTTTAATATTAACCAACGTTTTTACCAACTGCTGAAGTGGAACCCATGAAATAAAGCTAAAAAAACACATAATTATGAATCACATTTACAATTTATAAAATATACCTCTTACCATCCGCCTCATTGACATTTTCAAACAGACAAAACAAATAAAATATAAAGCCTATGATTTACTATAAAGAATACCGTAAGGATAAAATGTTCACTGCACTTTTAATACGAGGTAAATATCGTAAAAAAGACATCAACGCGCGCAAGCTGTCTAGAACCTTAAATTGTTTAGACAACAGGATATAAATTCCCTGATATCCTTACTATTTATGTATCCTAGAATAACTTTGGACATCTTTCTTTCAATAGAATTATGTGAACAGCATCTTTTACAACTTTTTAAGGTTTAAAAAATATGTTGCATATAATTCCTACAATTGCCTTAAAATGCATTTTGGCGATAATGTCTGACTGACGTGATGACGGAGGAATCTACAAAAGGCGTACCTTTAAACTTAACAAAATTTTAATTTTATTTTAAGGCATTTTAATAAAATTATATAATATATAATATTTATCCATTTTTGTAAAGTGTTACCCTACATGCACATTGATTCCGAATGTGTAATGCGGTTCCGATCTACAAATCCCGCTTGCAAGTTATGTCACCTGGCGGATATCATTACAATATTATATTGATTTGTTATGCTCCGAATAGGTAAATAGTACGTGACTTAACATTATATGATTTCTGTTAAATTGATTGTAATACTTACACATCGTGATAGATTGACAATCTACCAAATATTTACGAGTTCCGTAGTTATTTTATAGACATTAACTTTCGTGAATATTTTTAAAAGCAAACTAGTATGTAGGTTTTTTGAAGATAACCTTATTTTTTGAAGTCGGTAATAAGTGATTGGAGCAGCTCAAACACAACCTTAAACCGGACAGAGGAAACCTACTAGAACTATATCACCCAATCGCTCTTTGGCATCACAAAATAAACTTTCAGTCTTATGTATACTCACCCTATACATATATAGATGAATGCGACATTTATTTTATTAATTGACCTTATTGCTTGCTAATATAAATACAGACGGATGTTACAAACCTTCATACCTGTGAACTTTTACTTGTTGAATACCAAGACATGAACCGCATTCTTCAAATCCGTACAAAGTGAACAACTCGATTATGTATGTGCCTACATTGTGTCGTCCTCGGAAACGCACAATAGATCCGTTTACTACATCGGATAAACTTTATAGAAAGTCGTGGCAAACACGCTTTGAATGTCAATTATTCTTATAAGTGCAATTCGATCACTAAGTTCGTTACAAAAATGGCAAACGCGACTAATGTTTCATAGTTTCTCCCGTCACTCCACATTATACAAAGGTTTCCCTGAGCCATGTCACCTGCTGTAACGGTGAACGGAAATATCATATTGGATGTCAAAGATTGTCATTAATGTTCTCATTCATGTGAAGGTCACCAACTCGAAATAGGCCAGCATTGTGGATAAACTCCTCTTTCTCATACAGAGTGGAGACCCGAACCTGCAGGGGGATAGATTAACTATTATTAAGTAGGTTGACGGATCGTGTTCATTTTTCTTTTTGTTTGCATTTTGTTCAACTTAGGGAATGGTAAAAGTTTCATCAAAATCGGTTCATTACTTTCCGTTATATGGACTTAAAACTAAAAATTATGAAGAACATTAAAAAAATTAAACCGACATCAAAAAAATATGAAATATAGGTAGGTATATGTACTTTTATAAAACTCTAACTTAACAGTTTGTTATGTTAATCGCTTACGTGCAATCATTAGGTAATCGAAGACGCGTCTTAAGACGGTCGCGACTCTAAATGGCACTGCCTTTCCCACGTCTCATTGTACGCTCAGTGTGTCTAGTTCAATAATTAAGCTCAATTCACATCTTCCAGCGCGTAAATGTGTTCAGATGTATTGTACCGTAACCGATCCTGTCAGATACGTTGCTAGGAAAACTATCATTATATAGTTAGATTGAGCAAAACAAAGATGAGGTACATAGACAAAACGCTCCGTTTGCATGCGGTACATGTGAATGTATTGACCATAGACATTCTACGAAAGAATATTTCTACATCATGCTGGTAGATGTGAAGAGACCTTTAAGCTCAATAATTTGATTTTTATTTTATTTTATTATTTATATTTTTCCGTGCTATACGTACGACCGCGAACAATAACATTTCGGTTACAAATGTACACTTGAGAAGATTAATGGAGGACGCTTTCGTGGTTGAATTGATTAATCCGATGATTTTCCAAAAAATAAAAAATAGGTCATGCATATCAATACACGATAGCTACAGCTATAGGTACCCCTTGTATGATGTAGGTGTGCAATCTACAGAATGTAATGTACAGAATGTAAAGGACGTCCGATTAATATTATGATTAAGACACCATTATGGGCTATAAATGTTCGTCTCACAAATCAATTAACTTTTGTGTAACACGATGATTGAGCAATTTATTTTTTTCATTGAAAACGCAGTCACGAAAACACTTCCACATAATGACATAATATTAACCACAGATATTCAAATAATTAAAATAGTTTATATCCATTCAAAAAAACACATTTCTTGAATGAAAAACTTACGTCTTAAGGCGCATTTTTACAGGATTTTACACCACCGATGAGCGACGTGTGAGAAATTCGCAACCATTGTTCTGTACGTGGGAAATAATTACATTAGTCGATAGGAAATCAATTTGTCCAATGGGAATGAGAATAGTAATGGAAAACTTCCGATCATTGGACTCTCGGACTGAATAGCCGGACCTTTTTGTAGGGATAAAGGCCCGTTTTGGGCATTCTGTCATAAGTTGTGCTTTACATAAGTGTTTGGGTAACCGATGAATATCCATCTTCCTGTTAGTTGCTACGTCCGTGTAATCGGCAAACATAAATATTGGTGTTTATCTATAGAACGATCAGCTTATAAAAAAAGCGGCATTATCTCATACATATCATATGATTTTTGTAACCGACAAATTGATTTATGTCCACGCCTAAAATTAATCAATCTAATTAAACTTAGCATTTTTCAAATGTAAAAAACATTTAAAAAAACGAATGTCACATAATCATGGAATGATCAATAGGTAGAGCAAAGAGCATGCCTATACAATATAGATTTTTATACGACATGTTCTTAATTGTGCGTTTTCAATTTATTGGTAACTAATAAATCATAAACGAAATCGATCACCTCAAGGTACTTGCGGTAAATAACCGCTTTGTTTGCTCATTTTTATCTGTCATTTTTGTTTTATAGTTCCTAATATATTGTGGGCGTGGTCAGCTAACAATTATCGTATTGTATGATTTCTTATTATTGTGACCCCGAGGTCATCGCGGACGTGAGGTGCGCGACCCCGCCCGTTATATGCCTTGAAACACAAATCTTTTATCACTTCACAATAGATGCAAGCAAATCAAAAAATCTTTAGTCCTATATAAACGTAACTCCACTTCTGACAATAAAAACTTTAAGGTGAATAACAGATAAATTCTCTCTGTGAGATATTAGAGGTGGTATTCATAGATAAGTAAATAGATAAATAAGTTATTGGAGCTCGCCCGAGGAAATTACTGCCACCCTATTCACCGATGTATTTCGGTTGGAGAGTTAATAGTCACGACCGAAATACTGTTGTAAGTGGGCGTATCGAATTGAAGACTGAGATGGTTACTTCAAAGCTTCTCTTATTATCAACTAAAACATAAGTTATGAAAAACATGCAAATTTCCGTGACGGCTGGTGGCAAATACCCAGGCAAAAATGAAATGAAAATGAAATGAAAATCATATTGCACTTATATGGGTTAGTTTAAGGTTTTTCATGGCATTTTGATCAATCCATTCACCTTTTCAGGTATGCAAATTAGATAAGATAAGTATGCAAATTAGATAGAACCTGTGTTTCTAAATATTTGAAACCAAAAATCTGATTAAACACCGGTGACGCTATAGAAGAAGGGACATTACCCCGGATGTATTTCAGTTGCTAGAGATATTATTTGAGGCAACCACCGTACTCCACATGAGTAGCAATGCACCACATGAGGTCATCCTCATATAGGGTTTCTATGGTATTTGAGGTTTGACGTGGGTGTCCACGCTCCGTGCATACAGTGATCACTGATCAGCTAGTTAGTTACTACTACTAATAATACAAAATATATTTTATATAATCTTAATCAGGTTATTTCGTTATTGTTTGTTTAAACAAGACAACGACTAGTGGCGATATGGGTGATTTCTACTAATTAAAATTGTTTATGATTGATACCAAAGTAATTCGATAGGTTGTTGGCCGTCGGTCGTATTACTTGTGTTACAAGTCATGTTCGTAATGGTATCAAAATTAGTATGATTATGTTTCATTATTTCTACATTCCATTTTAGACCTTGGTTAGATCTGAAAATATAATGTGATCAGTCGGACGTGTTCACTTAAGCCTAACCGTCGTGCCAATATTTTGTCGACAATCTTGGTGTGTCAACAATATTCGTATAAATAGCTAGCCAATTATATCATCAAATGTGCCTTTTACACGGGCTCAGTCGATATTAAAGTCAACCGGTCTGATGGCATTTGACGACTTTTCAACTTTGAACATTCTATATAATGCTTTAACGAGGAGATAAAGTGATCTGATATCATTTCGCATATTTTTCTGTCGCTAAGGACTCTTCGATAAAAAAATCCCACACCGCAAGCAAATGATTATGACACCATTATGTCACAGACATACATACGTTTCTTCAGCATGCCGCCGATTCGACACACGGCACTTATGTTGAAAATAAGCATTATTATGTGCATAGCCACATACATGTAATGTAAGTTTTACTTGAACGACAAATAGTATAATTTTATTGCGTAGCAGGTCTTGTTATGTACGACATAATTTAAATGCAATTTTCACATTCTGCTGCCACTTGCAACATGACATTCATATCAAAATTGTTTAAAAATATTAATGCTATTCTATGCATAACTAATTTGCTTGAAATCTATTAAGTCAAAATATGTTAATGTCCTGAAATATGATCTCGAGTTTTGTAACCTTGTGTTTCAAAACGACTTCCGGTGGTTCAAAAATCATGTATCGCCGCGACCAAGCGCACAAGCGGTGTGACATTTGAACATGAAATTCGTAAACCTTGCTGCAGACAGACCTATAAGAGACTGGAAGGAAACCTTTAGATGCGTCCAAAAATAATGACTTCTATTGTCAGGCCTTTATAAGCCATAATTTTTAAATGAATCGGGGTTATGTAAAACCTGTCATCGAGTTATCCCATAATTATAATGATATGTAAAGCTTCTATTGTTGTATTTTAGGGGTCCTTAACGGTTTACTAAAAATCAGATGGTCTGTTCATAGTTTTAAACAATCAAATAAAAAAAGATTCTTTACTCAAAACTCATTGTGTGTATGTAAAAGTGGTATTTTGAAAAAGAAAATAATGTTATGCACTACCTATTGGATGTTATATTGGTTTTTATTATTAATTTATTTATGAATTTCGAAAGGCAAACTGAAAATCTTAACCTAAGCCTGCCTCGTGTTCCATTGTTCTAGATTATGAACGGCTGTATTCATTGGAGCTAGTGGGTCTCTACCAGGTAGAGCGCGGCGCGGTCACAATGAGGACTAGTACATACTCTACCGAGTAGCCGTCACGCTCTACCTAAATACTACCGGCCGGGCTGAGGTATGTAAAACTCTTATTAACATTTAAGGTAATTTAAGTAGGTATGCTTATTACTTTGTATGTTTACGAAAGGAGTGATTAGTCCCACTTCGACGAGCGTGGGGTTTACGCCTTTGTTTGTTGGGATTAACTATCCCAAATGAAAATTCTAAAATTCTTTCGTGTTTTTAATTGTGTAGTATTTTAGTAGCCAACGTGTAGCGTGCACTTGATATTAATTATTCACGTCCGAAATACTCTTGTAAGTGGATTTATTGAATTGAATACTAAGATCACCTAAAATTTGCTTTCCCGATGCAAAATCCGGTGTATGGCGGTCACCCAGGTTTCTTTCTATTTAAAACAAAAAAAACTGAGAAAATACATTGGGAGTAATCAGTAATCACATTAAACAAGTGCATTAGTTACATATGTTATTAACTTCAATTGCAATAACATAGTATGCAGCCGTCGTCGACGAAAAAGGTCCAATATGCTGTAAGGAATGGCAATCAACCAATTTTACTGTTAAAATGATTAATAGTAATGAATTAAATTAGTAGACATTCGAAGAATCATCTACCAAGTTTCTCATGAAATTCGTAATATTTAGGGTAATTTAATTCAAGTGCTTGGAATCGATTCAGCTCATGACGTCTAAATTTTGCAGTACGTACTTAAACGAAATTCAATTTACACTTTTTCCTCGAATATCCAATATTTAGTTTCATGTTTCCTCAATGAATATAAAAATGTGAATGGATTTGAAGAAATTTATTAAATAGCACATTTTGAAATGCATTAAAAGAATAAGGATACAGTTTTTATAAGACTTTGACCTGGTAAATTTTATATCATTGTAACCTATATTTATTTGTAAACCTACAACTATCTTGCTATAATCCGAATTTGACTACTAAATCCTATCGCAATCATAAAAAAATCATAAAAAGTCAAGTTAAAGTGTGAACGACAGTTTAAAGCATTGTTCATGTAATATTCTTCGTTGACCGATGACACCGTGAATGTTAAAAGGTGAAACGGCGAATTTACGATCTCATATTTAGATAGTGTTCTTTGCCTATTGACAGCCGAAATTTACAAAGGAATATTGCTTAAAAAGGTGACGAGTCTGTGGGCGAACAAAACTGATGCAATAGTTTACACAGACAGTTTAATGAGGCATGCCAAGAAGCAAGCGTATTGCTTAGATTTTTTTCTATGCACGACATGGCTATCTACAAGTACAGAGTACTTTACACATTCTTATTAGCGTTACTTCAACAAGCCTAAAAAACGATGTGACAAGGACCACACAAATCAGATACTTTTCCATTAAAAAATAAATAATAGGTATAGGTATATATTCAACAAGCATTAATTATTATAATAGGTTTAATTGCCCTGAGGCAAAAAAGAACCCCGTTACACAAAACTCATTCATTAATTTTAAAAGGTAGGTACATACCTTCTATTTCTACGAGTGATGTCCAATGTTAATCATGTTCCTACGTGATTAACAGGATCGAGAAGTCGAGAAACGCAAAATATAAGTGCGGCCGCAATATTAAATTGGACTCTAAAATTAGCTTGTAAAATAAAACATGCGAATTCGGACACTCGATAAAGACCACTTTTGGCATTTTGGTAGTAAAACGTCGTGTCGCACGTGGAAAATATGGACTGTCGCAAAACAATCTTTCGCAAAAGGCTCTCCCGGTGACTTACGCTGATAATTCGTACTATGAACAAAAAGCACTGCCCCCATTTAGTTGAGTGAAACTAACACGATTGTATGTCAAGGCCGTTGAACAAATTGATATTACATCGAGCGAGAGTTCGCCCCGACCTGCCAGCTGTCACGTTTTAATGCAACTGCAATGCTCGACAATTATCAGCTCTTCTGTTACGAGAGGTCTTAATACCATTAAGCAACTCCGAGGAAATAAGCAAACTGTTTAGATCCATCAATTTATAAGAATCCCTTTGTAGTCGCAAACATCGAAACACAGGTCAATGATTGAGCGTTGACTATAGTCCTAAAATTAGCCAGAGCTAATGTTCCGAGATAATAACCTTGCTGTAATAACCTAAAATACGACCGTCAGAGCAGTAATCTATTAAAATGAAGTCATTGCACGTGTTCATAAGCGCTGCACTAATTTGATTATAGAAATATTCCTCGTATCGTATCCCCTCGCCCAGATGACAGGCTTCCTTTTCAGAATATAACGCATTTGCGTTTATCTCATGTTAAAATTTATTTCAATTAATATTAATATTTTAATAATATCACCACTATCATCTAACTTTAGTTTCTTCTGTAACGTCCATAAAATGAGTTTTTGCAGTAGTTGCTTGGATTGAAATACTCTTTTTTTAGAAATCTATGCGACACTCAAACTTCACCGTCATTAAAGCCGGAATTGACAAAATGTCTCGCCTCTCGACTGGACTCTTCATGTGTGTCTGTTGAAGTATGTAGAAATCCGTATCATTGAGTAAGTGCCTATTCTGTGCAATTCTAAAAACGTCTTTTAGAATCGGTCAAAAAGATCTCATTAGATGCTATTTGGTTCATTTAGTATCGATAAAATAAGTGCTTTCATGCGATCTTATATAAGACTGACTTGTATAGGTACCTACTTAAGTAACAATAAAGAAATTGCAAAACATATGCCTTAACATTTTGTGCATTCTCATAATACAATACACAACGATTAGTTTGAACTTTGAAACTTTTTATGTTTACTTATATACCTATGTAAAGTTACTAAAACTCGTAATGTTGATGGGTATTAATTAAATTACCACTTATTATTATTTCGGTAATGAATTCTTACATTTAACATTCAACCTAGAGTAAATTTATTTTAACGGTAAGTCTACCCGTAAATGATTTTATTCGCCATTAAATAAAGGTGAAAATCATCATTACTTTCGACGCTGTACATGAAACCGTAATATAATAAACATGAAAATAAACATGTGCTGAAATTTACGATGATACGCGGGAACCACATCAATCAATCGTTATTTTTTAAATCTTTAAAAAAAATATTTTTTAAATCTTAGCACGTATATTTTATTAAATATGAAATAGTAGGAGGCATTGAAATATTTTAATATACTTACTGCCGCACTCAGAGACGTCATTTAACTTTAATGTTCATTAACAAAAAAATAATCGTCTTTATTCCTATT